>JAOTRI020102084.1:0-14042 GCA_028564885.2 Zoanthus sanctaehelenae
CTCAAAGCTCGTCATGAGATGTAATCTGGAGGAACAACCGTAAAAGGAGAGCTCTTCTCACAAATTACTTTATTTTGAATAGAATGCACGTGGTTATACCTCACTGTGGCACTCTTATAAACAAGTTTTGCCACCAAAGCAAAAGTAGACAGAGACCAGATAGTGACAAGCTAAGACAAAGTATTCGTCATGAGTTTTTTTTATTATTTTTACAATGTTTTGATCAACTGAAGTTTTGTGAAATTAGAAACAATGGTTTTGCTTTCACAACTTTCGACTATTCCGCTGGTAAGACTGAGAATCTTAAAAATCAGGGAGATTGAAGCCGATATGCGGGAGACCAGGAGAAAGGGTTGAAAATCGTGAGACTCCCGCCAAATGCGGGAGAGTTGACAGCTATGTCCACAGCTTAGCATTAACGCCAAAACGGTGTCTGTCATATTTCTTACACGTACAAGTAGCTGTTTATAAGACCAGTAGCTTACCTCAATCTTGTACCTTCTCTTCTTCGTAACTTTGCTTGTCGATTTCTCTCTCTTCTCTTAGTATCTCTGTTACTTCCACGGTAATACCGAATACCTTCAAATTTTGGTGAAATAAAACACTTTGTTTGTTTAATATTAAGAATTATAATTTTAATATCTACTCAAGTTAATCCTTTCGACCAAAAGACACTCACTTAATAAACTAGGTATTTTTTCAACATGTTTTTCCAAATAATCTGGCTTTAAAACAGCGTAATACTTAGGCAATACACGTCCAAAAACTCTTGCGGCCGCCATTTTCTAATAACCGCTGGTCAAAAGGTCCGACGGGGTCATAACTCTGCACCAGGCTTCACTAAGTCGTTATAATGTTCGTAAAGAAAAAAATATAATCCAAAAGTTGTGTGGTTTTAAATATTTTTTAATTTGCGATGTGGCTGACAAGATTGTTTTTTACCCGTCGCTCTATTCCTGGCAGGATATTCTCTGGGTATGTATTATCAAAAGTTCAATCGTTCCACTCATCTGCTGTCTTGCACTTGTACAAATGCAAAGCAAACATTTATGAGTCAAAACTAGGAATCGAGTCATGCGAGCCATGCGAGTCACGTTACAAATGTTCAGAGTTTTTGTTTGTTACGTTTATATTCGCTGGAGAAAAATAACAAGAGCAACATATTTCACTTTCCGGTTGAAATGCCTAGCAATCTACGGAAAACTTTCGTTGCTTTATAAAAAGAAAGTGTTTCAACCACGTCAGGACCGATTGTTAGTGTCATTCTAATTTTATAAGGAATTATGAACGAGTACCTAGAAAGTCTACCAGGGCAGTACGTAGCTATTTTTGGCTGGGTTGGGGGGCAGCGTTGCTCAACTTGAACAATTTGGGAGAGAGAGCAGGAATGGATGGGGGCTGGGGGCGGGATACAAATACTGGTTTTTCCCCTAAGTTTTTATTTGCAAGCTAAATTTGCTAATCTTCTTTGATAATCAGTAAGGGTCTCTAACTGTTCACTTACTTCAGGCTATGTAAAACTTGTGAACCTGCTGCTTATTAATCAACCGATCCGAGGTTAGAATCAAGCAATGACAGCTCATGGTGTCGCATTGCTTCTTGAGTTGTAGATTAACTAATAACTGTAGAAGTCTCATTTGGTAAAAGTTTTAAACAGGATCCAGACACAACAAATAAAAAATCTTTTATGAACGGTACCCTAACTGCATGTTGTTTTGGCTTTTGCTTTTTAGTTTTGGTTCATCCAGAATAGCATTTTTTAATTTTGTACACTTTTGCATTTTCAAGCACAATTTTATTCAGTGCGCACTTTTCTTGGGGGGTCAGTTGCCCCCTCCTCCCCTACCTGCTCGAGGGCTCGCACTATGGCTCACACTGTGGTTTGCTAAGTCGTATTTTTTGTACAGCATTCCAGATGTCAATTGTTTTATTGACTGTTGTGCCTTTGGAGAGCAGAAAATTAGGGAGAGAGAGTAGATCAGTGAAAACCACTGATGCTGTGATAACTTTGCTTATGTTTTCATCAGGACATCTAAGGCATTCCAAACCTGTAAACTATAAATTTAGGGCGGACATGGTTCGCACAGCTGGTAAGATCTCTGCTTTCCAACCACGAGGTCCCGAGTTCGATCTCGGCACTTTGCCAAGATTTGAATCTTTGTGTGGCCTTCTTTTCCGCCTAAGCCAACTCAGCTTTCCATCCTCCCGGGGTAGGTAAATGAGTACCAGCATCTGCTGAGAGCTAACCTGCGATGGATTAGTGCCTTGTCCAGGGGGAGTCAAAGACTCTCATCTGCTTAACACTACAGAAACTGGAGATAAGCACCAGCTCCATGGGCCACTGGGCTTGAAAGGATTTAGCTAGCTTTTATTTCTTTTATGAAGTTTCTACATTCTGACTAAAGAAAGAGAACAACAGTGTACAAAGTGCAGGCATGTGCTATCATTGTAAAAGAGATTTCATACAGGTTGTTTAACAATCTTTAGTGTTTTTGCTATTTAAAAATAGACTAAAGTGTTCAAGATCACAATTAATGTCCCTCCATCAACTGTCTATCAACTCACAATAATTTATAGGAAGTACCGAGTTGTGAGGAAAGAAACAATCACAAAAAGAAGAAATGTGGTTGATCGTCAGGAGGTTATTAACAATGTGGAGAGGTTGCTAAGTGTACCATATATTAATCAGGTGGGTAGATATTTACATTGTTTAAACCAGTAGTAGTAGTAGTAGTAGTAGTAGTGTTTATAGTAGTAGTATGCTTGTTGTTGCAGTAGTAGACGTAGTTAGTATTTGTAGTTGTAGTTATTTGTAGTAGTTGTTGTAGTAGTATTTGTAGTAACAAATTCAACCAGCTAAATAAGATTTTACTTATCACTTTTTTAAAAAGCTATTCATGGCCTTGCACCTTAGAAATATTTTAGCAAACTTCTAACATGCAAAAAAATGCCCTACTAGCAAGATTGTACTGCAGCATCCCAGAACAAAGACTCTATGCACACTTGGTGATCACAGTTTTACTACAGCTGCACCTGCACTCTGGAACAACCTTCCAAACGTAATTAGATCCACTACCAGCATTAAATGCTTTAAGAAACTTTTTAAGACTCATGCCTTTTTAATATTGCATTTGACCTATAAGTTCATTTAACTGATTTTTATGTAAATTCAATTATTCTCAGGCTGTTTTAATATTTAAGTAATTATTTTGTATTTTACTTTATTTAATATTGTTTTATAAATCAATTTTATCTGGTAATTTTATAAACCTTTCTGTAAAGCGCACAAGAGCATCTACCAATGATTTGCTGTGCTATACAAGGAAGAATTATTATTATTATTATAATTAGTAGTAGTAGTTGTAGTAGTAGTGTAGTAGTAGTAGTAGTAGTAGTACTACTACTACTACTACTACTACTACAACTACTATGTACACTACTACTACATTTTCTGTACTACTACTATAACTACTACTATAACTATTACTATAACTACAACTATAACTATTACTATAACTACTACTACTACTTTAGGCATACTGTACACTTTTTCAAAAGCTAAAATCAATCATTAGTACTTGGAACTTTGCAAATAAAGAATAAATTACTAAACAAATTTTTTTGTACCACAAATAAGAAAGCATTTCTTTACATTTCATATTATATTAGCTAATATCAAAACAAAAATCGTTACCCCCACAGTAAATAAGTACTAATAATAATTACTGATAATTTCAAGTACTGAACTTTATCAATTCTTTTTATCGCATATGATTTGATTTGTTTGTAATTTTGAATAATTGCTGCAAGAGAGCAAAATGAGTGAGCAACAACACTAATTATGATGGGCTACCTGTGGTCATGAGAGCTGGCTGGCTGGCAAGCAATAGTGATTTTGTGAATAGGCAGTACATTGGTTAGCAGTAATGTAGGTAATAATGACATGCATTGGACACATGTGACAGACCATGTGTGATGTTCCTATGTATCAAATTTCTTAAGATTAAGTCACTTTTTCATGCTCTATGTTGCTTGTGCTGTTCTAATTTTCCGTCGCTTAACATTTTGGAATTTCACTTATTAGTATTACCAGAGAGACGTCAGATGTGAGTATAGTTTATTAGTTTTATGGTTAAAGGTATTTATTTGGGAATTTATTTTTATTTTGCTTTAGATTTCGTTTTCTTTAAATATTTGTAAACCAACCTTTGACCCATAACTTTTTCTTATAGTTTTTACTATGATCTGTAAATAAATCTATCCTTTCTAGGAATGTAAAGAACAAAGATACAGCAAGTAAGAAATTAACATGATGAGAAAGATTAAGAAAAAGACTTGAAGGTTAATTTAAGTTCATTCTTTTTTCATGCCAGATTCAGGAACAAAACACAGCTTCAGACAGGAAGAAACTTCAGAGGCAAGCCTTTTTGACTGCTCAGAGAAAGTCAAGAAGCTTGGAACCAGATATTTATGCCACTGGAACAAACAAAAATGGTGTTTTAAAACATCTAAATGTCTCAAGATAGGGTCATAAGTCAAAAACTCTTATAATTGTTATGAACATCTCTATAAAAAATATTAACATTTTCTAATGAAATTTCAAAAACTGCAAGTGAGAATTACCTACTTAATTTGTTCTAGCAAATGGGCAATGGAACCTGGGGGTGACTCCTTCTATCATAGGGTGAGAATGTTCAGAAAAGTTTAGAAATACCTCTAAAAGATACTGGTGATGTACAAAAGTGCAGATTACAATTTAAGGCCACTCTCTAGCCTAAATTTTGGTGGAGAGTGATTAAGTTGAGAGAAGTATTTGAGTGTGAAGAATTTGGGGGATGACCGCCAAACCGTCCCTCCAGACCATGTGAAGGTCCAACTTGGTTAGAGGAACGGTTTGGCAATTTTCTATCAAAATTAATTTTAACTGCAAAATTAATTTTTAAACTTCACTAAAATTCACCCAAATTCAAATTTCCCTTAAAAAAGCACATTTAAAAAACCTGTCTCCTCCCACAAATGTCATGCGAAAAATCTGAAAATATTTGTCACTAAAAGTAGCGAAAAAACGCCCATAGGGTAGAGGGTGGACTTAAGGACTGTCTATCCATTTTGATTTTCAAAGTTAAAGTTTTACAAAAAATACATTTTTCAAAGTTGTACAACATAAATTATTTGTTGTATCTGTGTTTAACATTATGAATTCCAAAGGGATCACCAGAATTTTTTGAGAGGGTTTCACAAAAAAGTAGGGAGTCCTTGTGTGCTGAACGTCCAAGAAATCTAGGGGGTGGTCCATGGACATGTTTTCCTGAGTGGTCCATGGACATGTTTTCCTGAGTGGTCCATGGACATGTTTTCCTGAGTGGTCCATGGACATGTTTTCCTGAGAAATTTGTTGTACTGTAGGGGTTGGGAGATGTTTACTTGGCTAAACACAGTAAGTTTGGTGGATCAAAATCATTTAAATGAGAATATTCTAATAGGATTTTTCTAAAAGTTAAAGGTGACTTTCCTTTTTTGACATTCAAATGAAGGACATTTGCACCAATGACGCCATGTGATGCCTTTATGGTTCAATAACAGGTAGTAAAGAAGACAAGATGATCTTGATATCATAGAAGCAATACTTTCATTGTACATTGAAATACAGTTAGTTTATCCTTGATTATTCAAAACAGGGTGACAAGTTTAAATTGTTGTGATGTAAGCCTTCTATTCTAATATTTTACCTAGAAAAAAAGCAGCCCAATGTTCTGTAGCAGAGATTGTGAAATGGAAACAGTGGCACTGTGAAACTTGTAATAAAAGGACCATCAAAAATGTTTTATAACTCTTGCTGGATTTTAAGCATAAAGAAATTTAATCTTTGCTTTTGGCCATAACTGCCATTGTTGCCATGGATATTTGATATATTGCTACTGGAACATGTAATTTTATCCACGGCTGTTGTTGCCATAACCTCGAACATTTGCATCCATCAGAAAACGCCATAGACCATATCTATCAAAAGGGTGTGCTACATTGGTAGAACGACCTGAGAGATCCTCCAAGTCTCGCCTCTCATTGGCCCATTTAAATATAGCACCCTCAAGGTTATACACTTCCATATTGGACTTCATGTATCGGTTGTATGGTTTGTCAAGCTCTGTGGCTAATCTCCTTGCCATTATACTGGCACGCACACCAACAGCACAATATGTCACAACAGTCTTGGGTGTGTCTTGAGAGCCAGCTGTGAACATATATATAATAAGAAAGAATTATCAATCCAGGGAATGTTATGTGTGATTACTGTTCCACATTCAAATATTTCTTCCTTTATTACAACGTGAAACGATCTATAACAAATTAAATGATCTCGTGATCTGAAATAATTTGACCAATGTGCGTTACAACAACGTGAAACGATCCGTATAACTAGTAATGACAAATGTAATTGGAAAGCGTTCGGTGTGTAGATATACATAGAAAGAATTAAGAGAAAAATATCATAAATAAGCCCTTGGCGGGATTCGAACCCCACATCTTCGGTTTACTAGTCCGACGTATTAACCATTACACCACAAGGACCAACCACGCTGGTCCTTGTGGTGTAGTGGTTAACACGTCGAACTAGTAAACCGAATATGTGGGGTTCGAATCCTGTCAAGGGCTTATTTATGATATTTTTCTCTTAATTCTAACTAGTAATGATCCCGTGCTGGTTCGTAAACTGCTGTTTTAACTTTCTACAAACTGTGCCCAGAACCCCTACCCACTCTTTTTTTATAACACCGATGCTGGATAGTTTCTGAGAGATTTCCAGCTCAAAATATTTTAGTTTGGGGGATATCGGTGACATAGAATTTCCTTTTTAAGATGACTGTGGTATAGAAGAGCTTCAAACGAAATAGATCTGAATATATATGGCTTTAACAATTAGATTATGACCTCGAGATTTCTATGGGGTGGTAGTGCCAAATCGCAAAAGCGCGAAGACGTCGCCATTTTTGAAAACGATCTTCACTCACTGCTCTGTAAAGGCCGGTTTCCATATAATCGCTCACGTCGCTACCATCGCTACTATCGTCGAAAAACGTGTTTCAGCGACGGTAGCGATATATGGAAACACAATCTTCAACTTTGGTAGCGACAGGAGCGATAGTTGCAGTGGTGTATTTTGTTAATGGAAACCAATTTAAATTTTAGTAGCGATGGTACCAACAAAAATGCTTCCCAGATTACATTGCACATAGCAAACATCAGGTAGAAAAACTTCCCACTTCCCTAACATGATTAAAAATGGCATCGCTTGGAGAAATAAATGTTGTGTTCTTTATGGAAGAGGTTCAAAAATATGACATTCTGAAAAACAAATACAGCAAAAACTATAAAGACAAGTATGTCAAGATAAACTGCTGGACAAAGAACGGGAAAAAATTTGAATTGACTGCTGCTGATGCGGAGAAAAAGTTTTAAAACATCAGGACTGGATATGGAAGATATCTTAAAAAAGTAAAATCGATTCCTTCTGGATCTGGCAGGGATGCTGTTCCCATACCAAAAGATTTTGCTGGCCTTGATTGGTTGAGCGACAGCAGCGATTTATGGAAACACCGTATCGCTACCATCGCTGAAAACACATATTTGTGTCAAAACACGTTTTTCGACGACAGTAGCAATGGTAGCGACGTGAGCAATTATATGGAAACCGGGCTTAACAGTGAATCGATGCGCCTTCTTTGATTTTTCATTTTTGTATATATTATTTTAACCATTGTATATATAATTATAATGTATGAATAATTATAATAATAGACTTTAGGATTGATTTATTGTTTTATTGCGACTAGCTGGTTTCGTATGATCATTCAGGAGATGATCACACTCATCAGGCGAGTTACAATGAATAACCGTTGGGATGTTTTTGGCAGTTTAAATATGGATGAGACGGTTACAAAAATAGATGTATTATGTTATATAAAATTTCCTTAGTGTAAATCTGTTTCTATGCGGGCATGGACTGGCTAGTTCGTTACGTTTATATAGTAAGTGTTTTTTTGCAAATGATTATGGATTTCTTGTTTAGGCATAGATTACATTTTTTGTTTGAATTATTGTCTGGTTGGCATTTGTTAATTATTTTCCATTTAATATTAAAGTTTATGTTAGCGTCTTTCAGGTTCCAGATGTGCTTTGACAGTTCTGTTTCGTTTCTTCTGCTGATGCGTCGCGAGTCCTACCTACGTTTCCGTCGATGTGTCTGTTGTAACTGTTGCTTGGTAGATGATTTTATTTTGTAAGCATTTTCCTTCTAGCGGGTACTCAGCTTTTTTTCTGCAGTTGCATTCATCCTGGTCTGTTGTGGTAGTTGTGTTGTTGGTCTTTGAAAGCGTTCTTTTGTTGTGGAAAGCTATGATAGATTTAACGTTTGGTATACAGGAGTAGCTTAGTTTCAGGGTATGTCTGTTGAAAATTTTGTGGAGCGGGTGGTTCTTAGGGAAGCAGTTATCTACTGTGTTTAGACATTTCTTTCCGAAGTTAGTTTTTACATTAGCCCTCCATGGAGGGTTTACCAGGTGATATTTCTTTTTTGTTTTTTTTTCTTGTTGTTGGTTTTTGCCTGGAATGATAAGTTATGGTTGTATCCGCTGTTATTGAGTGCTTCTTGATATGTGCTGATTGTTTCATTGAAGACATCTTGGTTAGAGAAGATGTTAGTGAGTCTTTTGTTGATGTTTAGTGGTATGTTCTTTAACAATGATGGGGGTTGGTTGCTTTGTTTGTGGACATATAATAATTTGTTGTTGGGCTTCAGGTATGGTTTGTAGGGCCGTTTGCTAGATTAAACGTCACGTCGAGGAAGTTTACAATCTTCTTGTTTGCTTCTATGGTGATTTTTAGGTCGTTAGACTTGAATATTTGGTGATTTGTTTCTTGATGCTGTCGATTTCTTTTGCCGTTGCTTTGGAGGCTAATAGGCCATCGTCACGGTAAAGACCTATTTTATCTTTTAAATTTGGAGTGACAAGTGATAACATGTATTGACCTATCAGTTCGCAAGTCTCTGCGCCGTCGTAAGATCCCATTGTAACGTCGAATGGTTTTGTTCGTTTTGTTGGTTTTCTTTTTTTCTTCTTTTTCTTTTTTTGTCCATGGTGTGTTTTGGTGGTGGAGTAGTGATCGTTTAGCATGTATAACTATTTTTCTGTCTTGTTGTGATATTTTGATGAACTTTGATGCGTAGTCGAGTGCTTTTGTTAAAAGTTCTTCTGTTATTGATGGCTAGAACTCGCACACACCATTCATTGTAACTTGCCTAACGAATGTGATCATCTCCTGAATGATCATACGAAACCAGCTAGTCGCAATAAAACAATAAATCAATCCTTAAGTCTATAATTACTGTTATTATACATCGCTCCTGAAAAGTTGAACACTCTACGGAAAACCGTTTAAATGAAACATTTGAATGAAGTATATATAAATATATATACGTGTACGTATAAGATTAAAACTTCTAAGATATCAGAGTGCTCAATGGCGTTACGCTCCAGAGCTGTGATATAAAATAAAATCAATGGATCTCGGCAAACTTTTACTTCAAGTTTCCAGAGCCACAGGTGTGACTCCTTCGTCAGAAAGTAAGCGCTATATTATTTATTTAGGTATTCTGAGTAATGGTAAGGTTTCATGCGCAGTATTTTGATGTAACTACCTGTACTTACCTAAAACAATCTCAGTTGTGTGCGAACCATCAAAAAAGCCGACGTGTCCCCAACGTTTTTCCCCAAGCCATCTTCCCGTTCTGTTATAAAAAGGAATTGGAAAAAAAGATTCATATAATTATTCACAATGATGAACAAGGAGGGCGAGGACAGTTACAATAGCGAAACACAAAGGAAGAAATTCCAGTCGAGTATTACAAATGTGAATTCTCAGGCACAACCACACCATACTCCAATTCCGATTTCTTTTCAGAACGACTTTTGCAACGGCTGAGAAAAATTCTATATGAATACGAGATTCCCTTACAATTAATTACCCTCCGCTCGCTATCCAAAGTGAACTTGCAATAATGCAGTCAATGACATTACTATCTATTTAGAACTGCGCAACGGTATTACTTGCAACAAAAAATACTCTCTAATTCTTTTATATAAAATATCTTAAATGGTACGCGCGCTCTAATTGGTTAAATAAAAACCAAAGGCGAGGGATTTATAAACTTTTTTCGTGTTCTCCCAACATCCCGTGTGGTTTATTATGCCAGTAAACCCATAGAAAAGTATATATTTTATTGCTTAAATATTCCATTTTAATATTCTAAAAAATGGATTTATGTCTATAATGTAGTGTATTAGTATGCACGATCATGTATGTAACGTGATATACATAGGACTAATGTGTAAGACCTCGTGGTAGAGAGTTCGAAGATATAATTATTTAGTACAGTAGGAGATTGAACATTGATGAACACCAAAAGCTTATAAATACATTAATTTAATAGATATTAAAATGGCGACGAGGATGGCGAAGAACGTACCAATTCCAGTTTTCGAGGAGGGAAGCGACGTAGATACTTTTCACGAAAGAATTTTATTTATTTCTTTATTTTATTTTCTAATACAACTACTTGGAAATTCTGGGACAAGCGATGCAAGTGAATTTTTTGCTTTGCAGTTTATCGAGTGCCCAGTAAATAGTTGTGATTGATTTAGAAGCGCCAGAGTTGCCCAAAGCTCAAAATTATTGTGCTGGCAGAAAAATTCAGAAGTCATTACGGATAAACAAGAAACGTGCGGATGGAAAGAACGAAATACAGATCGATAGCCCGTAAACCAGGAGAAAACGTGTCAAGTTTCGAAATAAGATTGCACAATGGGATTCATCATTGTGGATTCGAGGGATCGGCGCTCGAGGAAAATCTAGTCGAACAGTTCATTCATGGAATAAATGATATAGCGGTTGCGTGTGTTTGGTCAATCGAAACAATTAAAGATGAAGGGACAATTTGAAACTGATTTATGTGGAAACAGTAAGAAAGTCAAGGCTATAATTTTCGTTTTTGATGATAAATCTAGTAACTTGCTCTGCTAGTACTTCTAGAGCATTAGAAAAGCTTCATATTCACAATATTAGCAGTGAGACTGATTTAGAATCAGTTATTAAGTCTAAATTTCCTGAAAGTTTCAACGGTATAGGGAAACTAAAAGAGTCTCAATTGAAGCTTCATGTTGACCCTACATATGATCCAATTGGTCAACCTATGAGGAGGGTACCTTTCGGCGTGAAAGATAAGGTGACCGAACTGTTAGAGAAGCTGGTACAGGACGATATACTTGAGCAGGTAGAAGGTTTCAGGACGACTTGGGTAAGCCCTATTGTAAAGGTTCCAAAACCGAATGGTGAGGTACGTATGTATTTAGATATGAGACAAGAGAAAAAAGGTAAAATTTGGGAGAGATACTCAATTCCTACGGTACGGGAAATGTTGGCCGAAACAACTGGGTCTAAAGTCTTTTCCAATTAGATTTAAAACAAGGATTTCTCCAATGTGAACTAGACAAAGAGTCGAGGGATATCACAACATTTGTGACGCACACAAGTTTGTATAGAATGAACGATTAACAAATGGAAGAATTGAGTGCTTTAGAATGTTTTCAATATGTAACCCAGAAAGTGCTAAATGGTTTATCAGGTGTATTGAACATGGCAGACGGTATTGTTGTGCTTGGCCGAGACCAAGACGAACACAGACAAAGGCTCATGTAGGTAATGGAAAGTGTGAGTTCCAGCGGCCTGACACTGAGTGCAAGCAAATGCAAGCCTAGTTTATAGATTCAATCAAATTCTTGGGTCATGTAATTTTAGTGGAAGGTGCAGCTGCTTACCCTGATAAGGTGAAAGCTATAGCTTGTGCTTGAGCGCCAGAGAATGTCTCTGAACCGAGAGGATTTCTACGCCTTGTGCAGTTTATTGGTAGGTATGTACCAGATTTAGCTACAATTCCAGCTTCACTTAGAGAATTAACAAGGAAATCGGTAAAATACAAATGGGGAGAAGAACAGAATAGGAGTTTTAAAGCTACTCAAAAGCTAATGGCCTCATGTGAGACATTAGCGTATTTTGACAGGATCGCACCGATTAAGCTAGTTGCAGATGCTAGTCCCGTAGGTCTACGAGCTGCACTAATACAAACACAGGAAGGTAAAATCCGAGTTAAAGCTTATGGACATAGGAACTTAACTGATACTGAAAGTAGGTATATATTCTCAGAGTGAGCACGAGGCGTTAGCTATTGTGTGGGCTTGCGCCGGAACATTTCAATATGTGTTTGTTAGGTACAGGTTTCGGTTGATAACTGACCACAAGCCGCTAACTCACATTTACAACAATGCGAGGGCAAAACCAACTGCAAGGTTGGAGTGTTGGAGCTTGAGACTTTAACCATATGAGTTTGAGCTTATTTATGGGCCGGGAGCTTCAAATATTGTTGACCCTATGTCACGGCTGGGTACGTCAGCTGATTTTCCATCAAAAGCAGTGGATGACTCTGATGAGTATGTTCTGTTGATAGGTGAGGAATCAGTACCACGAGCTATGTGATTGGAGGAAATTCGAAATAAGTCGAATCAATGTCCCGAAGTACAAGTAGTTTTAGAAGCTATAAGAAATGGTAAGTGGGACAAATGTCCAATCGGAATAAAGGCAATACACATAGAGATTAGCGAGTGTCCAGGAGTTGTCTTGCGTGGTAGCCGGACACTAATTCCTTTGTGTTTACGCAGTAAATTATTAGAATTAGCTCACAAAGGTAACCTAGGTATAGTAAAGTGTAAGCAGCGACTGAGGTCAAAAGCTTGGTGGCCCAGTATGGATCGTGATGTTGAGTCGTTATGTACGACATGCGAGTCCTGTCAGTTGGTTTCATGTTACAATCCACCTACACCCTTGGTTACTACAAAAATGCCTGATGGACCATGGCAGTTCTGCAATACAGAACTACTTGGACCTTTGCAAGACGGCAGAAGAATTGCAATAATCGTAGATTTTTTGAGGCAGCTATCCAAAGATCGACAAAATCAGAGAAGATTGCAAAGTCTCTGGACACCATTTTTTGCAGCTATGGTTACCTGACAACGGAAAACAATTTATTTCAGAGATTTTCCAGAACTACCTCAGCAACAATGGAGTGAAATGGTTGTCAGCTACTCCTCTATGGCCACAAGCAAATGGTCTAGTGGAGAGAGTAGACAGGTCAGTTCTTAAAGTACTAAAAATCGCAAAGTTGGAAAATAAAGATCTGGTGACTGAGTTTAGGAAGTATCAGGTTGCTTATAGATCTACACCACATTCCGGTACATTGATGTTCAACCGTGAAATAAGAACAAAACTGCCTCAGATAGACTATTCAGTTGATAGCTCAAGAGGTAGCAATGGACAATGATGCTAGGTAAAAACTTAGGTTAAAGGAGTACGCAGACAGAAAGGCAAAAGAGTCCAATTTGAAGTTGGTGACACGGTTGTTCTGAAAAACAACAAAAATCCAAACTGGACCCCAACTTCAAACCGGAGAGATACAAGGTAACAGGCCCTACCGGTTCGAATATGACATGCGAGAACGATGACGGTAAGATTATGAGGAGGAATGTGACTTGGGCCAAGAAGATAGAATCGGTAGTTGACAAGGTAAGCGTTAGTGATAGACCGGCAGTTGAAAAGACAAGCGTTAGTGATATATCGGCAGTTGAAAGGCAAACGTTAGTGATAGATCGGCAGTTGAAAGGCAAGCGTTAGTGATAGACTGGCAGTTGAAAGGCAAGCGTTAGTGATAGATCGGCAGTTGAAAAGACAAGCGTTAGTGATAGACTGGCAGTTGAAAAGGCAAGCGTTAGTGATAAATCGGCAGTTGAAAAGACAAGCGTTAGTGATAGACCGGCAGTTCAAAAGACAAACGTTAGTGATAGATCGGCAGTTGAAAGACAAGCGTTAGTGATAGATCGGCAGTTGAAAAGACAAGCGTTAGTGATAGACTGGCAGTTGAAAAGGCAAGCGTTAGT
>JAOTRI020102095.1:0-14042 GCA_028564885.2 Zoanthus sanctaehelenae
TGTAATTTATTACAGACTTGCGCGGCATTTTTGCACTGTTTATTACTAGCGTTTGAGCCGTTTCCTGGTCGTACGACTTGTCTGTAATGAGTAATGAGTATTAATAAGGCTTGTTGTCTAGGCAATTTGACCAATCGCTTCGCCCCTTAACCCCACCGGGGCCCTTAAGCGAGCCCCTGGACCCCACACCCAGAAATCCCCCTCGAAGTATCCTGGCTACGGACCTGATGTCTTAACAAGTCAAGGTGTCTTCATCCTTATTGTAAAGTATCTTAGCATCTAATTTGATGATTGAGAATTTATATAACTCCGTCAACGCTGACTGCAATTCAGTTAGGTGAAATTATTCTTTTTCTAAGAATGTCATTTATGCCGAAAACTCGAGGTCTCAAGAAGGCTAGTCTTAATATCGCTAGCGTGCCAAAGCATATTGATGAAATTAGATTTTTGTTAAGCGACAAGCCGCCAGATTTAAATTGTTTCAATGAAACAAGACTGGACTCCACGGTCTCAAGATCTGGTCCGTCGTGATCGTAAACGAAAAAGGGGGGCGCTTGCATTTATTTGAAAAATACAGTAAATTATAAAAAAAAAGACCTCGTACCGCCGGAATTAGAAGCCGTTTGCGTTGAAATCTAAAAACCTAATAGTATTAAACCTTTTATTGTTATAACTATTTATCGACCGCTCAATTCCTCAACAGAATACTTTGATAAAGTTGAAGAATATATTTCTACTATAGATAGTCTTGATAGAGAGTTTTATATACTCGGTGACTTAAATTGTAACTGGCTTCGGCCTGCAGATCCCGAAACAAAGCAATTGAAAACTATTTGTGATCTTTATCAATTATTGCAACTGATTAACGAGCCTACTTGAACTACTGAAACCAGCTCATCGCTTCTAGATGTAGTAATTATGAGCCATTCAGAAAGAATAGTAAATTCTGGTGTAAGTCATCTAGGGTTAAGCGATCACAGTTTGGTTTATGCCATACGAAAAAGAAATGCTACGACAAGCAGAAATAAACCAAAATAATTAATTCCAGAACGTACCGTTCTTTCATCAATGATGATCTCCTAAGGAAATTGTCATGTCAGCCATTGTTGAACATACTGAATCTTTTAAAAAGATCTTCAGTTATAGCGGCGCTATAACCTGGAACAGCCTACCAGAGCGTTTGCGCCAAATTGAGTCTGTCCAGTCCTTCGAAATCAGCCGCCACTCAGCTTAGCTTGATCATAGTATACTTTATTAAACAACATAATTTTATATAGTATTATTAGCCTTTTTATTCAAGCATTTTATTATATTTTTTTAGTAGCTATTGTTTTATTTTTATATATATTTTAATAGTTAGTACGGCTTACATGTAAACCAACCTTGTTGAACTGTTGGTAACTCTATGGTTAAATAAAGTTATTTATTGATTGATTGATTGAGTTTTTGTGGACCTACACAATTTCTTTCAAATTCAAGTGACTTTGAGTCAAAAACACAAAATATGTTTTATTGTTATGAACACCCTGGTGAAACCATCAACACCATTCCTTGTGAGAGTGACTTTTCCCAACCTTTCATTGTCGAGACCGATGCTAGCCACCAAGGGCTTGGTGCAGTCCTTTTTCAGGAAGCGGAGGGACAAAAACGCGCCATATCATACACAAGAGAAGATTAAAGCAAACTGAACAGAACATGGAGAATAACAGCTCAATGAAATTGGAGTTATTCGCCTGGAAGTGAGCAGTGACTGAGAAGTTCCGGAGTTACTTACTTGGCAGCGACTTTACAATGTACACTGACAACAACCCACTTAAGTACTTACAAACTGCAAAACTGGGAGCTGTTGAACAACGCTGGGTATCACAACTGGCATCGTTCGAGTTCACAATTGTCTACCGTTCTGGAAAATCTAACACCAATGCCGATGCGCTGTCACGCATGCCCTGCAACAGTGATACAGAGTCTGTCTCAAATTTCGAAACCCAGGCGATCTTTTCCAGTAAAGCCAACACCAGCAGTTTACCACCTGTTCTAACAGAAGTCGTATCAGAGCAACACAACATTGCAGTAGATGACAGTAATGGAGCAAGCAGCAAGAAAAGCAATGGAGCAGATAAACCTCTGCCATTTCCGGTCTATACAAAATTAGAACTGATTCAGTTACAACATACAGATCCAACCATCAATTCATTCTTCAAGTTCTGGAGACAAAGCAGAAAGCCATCTACAGAGGAAAAGAAAAAGTTGACTGACGGGACTCGCATATTACTGAAACAGTGGAATCGACTGAGTGAAGAAAACGGACTACTCTACAGATCAGTTACTGGCCCAAAGGAACAGAAAGTGAAACAGTTAGTGTTGCCAGAGGCTCTAAAGGAGAAAGTGATGCACAGCCTGCATAATGAAATGGGTCATCAAGGTTTGGAGAGAAGCATCTTACTTGCAAGAAATAGCTGTTACTGGCCACGTTTGTATGTCAACATCGAGAATTGGATAATTGGCCATTTGCCAGCTTCCCAGCCTTTAGAACTTCTAGCAATGGATTTCACACTGTTGGAACCCTCTTGTGACGGTAGAGAAAATGTGCTGGTTATAACTGATGTTTTCACTAAATTCTCGCATGCTGTGCCCACAAAGAACCAGAAGGGATCTACTGTGGCAAAGGTGTTGGTGAAAGAGTGGTTCCAGAAGTATGGCACTCCCATGAAAATTCATTCTGATCAAAGTCGTAATTAATTTCGAGAGCGAGGTCATCAAGGAACTGTGCCGTACCTATGGCATACACAAGAGTAGGACGACACCGTATGATCCGCAAGGCAATGCCCAGTGCGAAAGATTTAACCGCACTCTGCACAACCTGCTCAGAAGTCTGCCTCCTTCAAAGAAGCGACGCTGGGCAGAACATCTGCCAGAATTGCTGTATGCTTACAACTGCATCCCTCATGCTTCGACTGGCTACAGTTTTTTTCACCTCCTCTTTGGCAGACCCCCTAGTCTTCCAGTTGATGTGCTTCTTGATGGACAAGTGAGTGAAAACTCAACAAGACCTGTTAATGACTGGCTCGCAACACACCGAGCCAGCCTACGACAGGGGAGCAACTGCGACAAGCATTTCAAAAAAGGAAGATGGCACATGACTCCAAAGTTTATGCACCTCCCACTGAAGTTGGACAGTTAGTGTACTTACGTAAACGTGTTCGAGGCAGAAACAAAATACAAGATGCATGGGAGCCAACAATGTTCGTTGTTACCGAAGTACCAACCAAGGACGGAAGTCCATACACTGTGACCTCCCCATGATGGTATGGACAACCCAAGGAAAGTTCATCGTGCTGAGTTGCAGCTGTGCCCACCGACAACCAATCCCATTCCCAAAATCCGACTTCCCTGTTCAGATGTCTTCATACCCAGCAATCAGTTTCTCCATGAGGACACTACCTCTACAGACATCGACATGGAGTTCATGCTCAACCCCTGTCCAAGCTCTCAGCCACCTTTAGTGAATGTTGGTTTACCAGAACATCAACATGGTAAACAGGCCCATAGCCAAGGGTTTTTTTGTGGTTCGGGCGAACCCCCCTTTTGCTAGCGAACCCCCTTAGAAAAACTCAAACCTATTAATTTTCACAGACTTGTGCGGCATTTTTGCACTGTTTATAACAAGCGTTCGAGCCGTTTCCTGGTCGTACGACGTGTCTGTAGCCTCATGAGTAATGAATATTAATAAGGCTTGTTTTCTAGGCAGTTTGACCAATCGCTTCGCCCCTTAACCCTTAACCCCACCGGGGCCCTTAGGTGGGACCCCCCTCGAAGTATCCTGGCTACGGGCCTGGTAACTATAGTGATCACAGCAATGGTTGCAACGGTGACCAACAACGATCACAACCAGTGGTACCAATAGTTTCCAACAGTGTTTCTCAACCAAAAGAGCCAGAGGAGTCACCAGATCAGCAGCCTGTAGACCCCCCAAGAGTTCTCAGGAGGTCAAAGCGGAGGACTACGGAGAGGCACAGGAGCCCCCACAGACTATTGCAACCAGCATGTAACATAGTGACTGTGTCCCTTAGAGAGTGTTCTGTATTTGTTATAGTTTTATGCACATTGATTGCAACAAGTATTCTCAACTTCCTTAGTTTTTGATAGTGTTAGAGCAGGTTGTCGAGGACGACACCTGGAAGCAGGGGAGAATGTGGCCAGTCAAAAACACAAAATATGTTTTAAAGGTGTCACGCACAAATCAAAATACGTCAACATTTTTTAATGTAATTAAAATTGAAGAAAAAAAAACTTACTTTCTCTGTTAAAAGTTCACACCTTAAAACTCTCAAATGACAAATCATCCACACAACAAAACTCCAGAAAATGCTATACGAATCTTTAATATTTATATCAAATCTCAATACTGACATTAATGGGGCCAGATTGTGTTTTGCAATTCTTCGGAATTCTCTAGTATAATGCTGGAAACTGCCTCAGTAGTCAGTCTCATACAAAGGGCTCTGGGACCCATCATTCTTGCCTGTTTCCGGTTGCCTATTGTTGTTAGTTTTCATTTTCTTTTTCAAACTTAGCCAATGACAGCAGTGATTTTTTGTATCTGTCAATCATGCAGACTATGCGGTCTGATCTTTTGACTTGGCGTCACGCTCGCCACTTGATTTAGTGTTTGGAAGTGTTGTCTGTTGAGACTGAAAACTGAACTAAAGAAATTTTCGGATAACTCTAGAGCCCGGTTCGCCGCTTGTCGCCCTCGTTTGAGATATTCAAATAAACATTGCTTGAAGTGGAATTGTCTCGTATTCGGTCGGTCACATTAAACACTACCGTATTGTAAAAAATATATAAATCAAAGAAGACTAAAAGTACTCTTGATAGTTTTTTGGACTTTAGTAAAAAAGATGTTTTTTCTTTTTAAAGGACAAACATGTAAAGGATAAACAAAAATACAGTTGAAACAAAAATAGTAACTTGAATTTTGCACGCGAACTACAAGTTTTAGTTTTAGAGTAATACATTCGGTATTTTTCCAATTCTATACTTCTTTTAAAACATCGCCTTATTAAGTTTTTCGAGGGACCTTCTTTCTCACGCGATAAGGTTCCTTTAGATAATTACAAAATTACGTCATTTTCATATGCGCAGAACAAGATGCGCTTCGGAAGTGGGCTGGAAAAAAAATTCGCCCACGTCCTCTGTTACAAAAGTAGCCATGTAAGGCCGTAGTATAGGACGTATTTCGCTTTCATTTAGTTTCTTTACGTCATCTAGAGTTACTATAAAGAAAGTTATAAGACTCCTAGAAACGCCACACGATATAATTTCTTTTTTAACCACTTGGCTGTGGCTTCATCTTCAAACCGTGAGTGACGTTTTTGTTTCCATTTACACTCAAGATTTATTTTGTTTTGTGCTCTTTAATTCTCAGTGTGGGCCGGATCTGACCTCATTTCTTCAAAAAAGAAGCATTAACCCGAAAAACAATTGACGTGGGATGTGGTGGAAGTGAGAGCGAACAACCATCCCAAATTAGGTTTTCCGGAACTGACATATATTTGTAGCGTGCAAGCGCAGTTAGAGCTATATGCAATATTCAAGTTAGCGCCATTTTCCGGCAATGTTTCAAATATTAATGTTCAAAGGAACTCTACATAGATATTACGGAGAATTTAAAAACTTCAACTGTGTGCTTCTTTATGACCAAAGCGAAGTTGTTAATGCTTTCGACGAGCTGTTTTGATCCGTCATTCAGCGGCGACTTATGAAAAAAAAACAATGTGGACTCCAGCTAAATACAGTATTATATACTATTTTAAAATTTGTATGGAATCACTAGCTAAGTGATTTTTATCAAAACCTTATTAACCTATTAAGTTGATGTTCAAGTAAATATTTACAGACAGTTTTTGCTTGTAATAGTCAATTTACCGGTTTAGTTGTTTCTTCAGGCATTGTGAGCGAATTTTTTGCACAGTTACAAATACAAAGGATCAAACAAATAAAAGCAACAACAAACAAGATCAGGCCAAGGTTAGTTAAGTTCTGATAAAAATCAAATTTGCGATTATATTTCGCTATTGTATCATTGAATAAAAATACGATATATTTGTAGGTCTGCATTGATGTTTTGCTTGGTTTACCGGTGTCTTAACATGAATATTACTATGGAAACTAAATAGATAATTCCAATCGTGCTGAGCTTTAGATTTCTTCACATATTATATATGTTGTGTATATGAATGGGGCAATTGTATCTATAGCATTTAGATATGTTATTTTAGTTAAATATAAACTTGCTCTAACAGCTCTAAAATTAGAAGAATTTTCTTTTTATGCTGGCTGTTTTTTTGCGTTGATGCTTTTATTTGAAGAGATAATGTTTAGTCTGACCACATCGAGAGCTAAAGAGCGCAAACAAACAAAAACTGTTGTAAATCATTGGGTGAACACGCGTCTTTCTCTAATCTAGGTTAATATAGTTACATGAACGAAAATGTTTCTAAGGCAATATAATACCACGAATGATCAGTTAGTCTTTTAATTGTAAAAGAACACAGGGAAAAATTTGAAACTTTAATAAATACAGCCTGCTTGCTGTTACTAGGCAGGGAAATTAATGTTTGCTAGAAATGCAAGGCGCAGGTGTTTTTGGTAATTCTTAACGGAAGATAATAATCTCACCCACGATTTTTTGAATTTAAATACCGCAATGTAGAACATTTGAGATCACCTGGTGTTAGTAACGACCCAATCTAGCTTATTTTTAACCAAATACTTCATTTCGTAACGTCCGTAACATTTTTACAAGAGATAAACATTTAAATCAGTATGAATTCTGGTTAAAACTTTCAGTAGTTTGATCTGATCGAGGCGGAAAGCTTGAAACCCACTTACGTTTATTGACAAAGTAACGCTTCTAACGCCAGGGAAAAATATTGAAGAAATGGCCTCTCACAAGTTGAATATTTCTGACAACTTCACCCTTTGTTCAGCAATGCAAGCACAGATTCATAATCCTTGGGACGACGCGGTATGGATTTTAACATGTTCTTTTATCATTTTTACAATGCAATCAGGATTCGGCCTTCTTGAGTCGGGAATGGTGTCAAGAAAACACGAGATTAATATCTTGGTTAAAAACGTTGCGGACGTATTGTTTGGAGGGTTGTCGTTTTGGATGTTTGGATATGCGCTGAGTTTTGGCGATTCGCCTGGCTCTAACCCATTTATCGGCTTCGGGAATTTTTTTGTTGATGCCGAAGAAGATGATATGGGCCATGTTTTCTCGAGATTCTTTTTTCAAGCATCGTTTGCCATAACGGCTACAACGATAGTAAGTGGAGCAATGGCCGAACGAGTAAAACTCGAGTCTTATTGTCTATTTTCGTTCCTTAGTACTATAATCTTTTGCCTTCCTGCTCACTGGATTTGGGCGCCAAACGGCTGGCTTCGCACGCTTGGTGTAGTCGATGAAGCAGGCGCCTGTGCTGTTCACTTGGTCGGTGGCATTTCAGGACTCGTGGCGACAGTTATCATCAAACCACGATCTGGTCGCTTTGACGACGATAATGAAATTCCCAAAATGGGCTCTCCCGCTACTGCACTTCTTGGTCTGTTCATGCTTTGGTGGGGCTGGCTCGCTTTTAACTGTGGAAGTACTTTTGGAGTTACAAATGGAAGATGGAAAGTTGCAGCGAGGTACGAAGATCTATGAATTATTTGATTGTGTTTTGATTCTGTACAAATATTTATGCACGCTCTTTATTTTAAGAACAACGATGCTCAGGTTGGCCGAAAATTAAGAAAAAATTAAAATTTTACTGAATCTTGTAATTTACGTTCGCATGCAATGTGCACAGAGGCACCGTTTCCCATTTAGTATACTGACCTGCTATTGTCCCAACTTGATAATATAGGTGTTTATGTAATACTCAGAAGATCCTCAGAGGATCAAAACTGTTTTTAATGCCTTAAGTCGTTTCGATATTTTTCATTAATTCAAACCGCTCATAGATATAAGAACATACCGAGGTTGAACTAGGCAAAAAAATTAAAAATGAGCGGCGGCAAGAATGACTGATTTTTTTAAAAAGAATCCTTGTATACAAATGCCATGTGTTGAAGTTTTAGTAGGAAACGATAAACAGATTTATAGATTTTCCACCGAAGTGAAAATGATTTGAAATAATGTTTCGCACTCTCTCCGACGAAAGACTGAATGCCATCAAAAAAATATTAAATCCGATTATTTTCGCTACTGTGTAAAACCTATAAATTTATCAAAATTTTAATATTCATTCAAGTCTCACAAATTTTACATAAACCAGTTTTTAAATACTTTTATTATAATACTTTAAGGATTCGAGAAAAACGAGCAATCTACACAGATGCTGCATGTATTCAATAAGTCTAATCGCATATATTTGAATTGCACTTTTTGCCTTGCTATAAAACCTTGCGCTAGTCAAAATGTTTCACAAAACCAGGAACGGTTTTAGAAATTTTCTTCATTCAATTAGATGAGCATTAATTAATTCGGCATAAGAAATTACAGGGCACGAATTTAAGCCGGGCGATAAAAAAATGACATTTAAAAGCTTATATTCGGTTCTTTTAAAAGAGCAAAGTTTGACGTAAAACAGCATTGCGTTTCTTTAAACAAAATCTAACATTATTTAAAAATAAAACAAAAAAATAGAATAATTTAAATGTTTTCATTTTGCCAAAGTTCTTTAGTATCTTTGAGTACATTTAGAGTGCCAGTCTTGGATTCGTCAAAAAACATCTTAAGCCTTTCTTGTTTTTTATAAAATATACTAACGAATGGAAGCGGGTACAAAACTAGCAATTTACATGCGCACAGAATTTTCAAAATGATCTTAATACATAGAATAATGGCGAACTAAAATTGAAGTTTGAAAACAAGGTCAGCAGTTGCTATCAATGATTTTATTGAAACCTTACACTCATATGATGGCCTCACTCATCTCGGTCGTTGGTGTTGCTTAAAAAAAGTTACCAGGCGGGGATACGCGGAATAACCGACCTGGACGATTGAAGAATGCAAAAATGGCAGTTGGAATAAATACGAAGAGTGTTGCTGAAGGAACTCTTACGTGAAAAATTCTTAAAAGAGCAAAAGAATACGTCAGGTTAAAAAGTTGGAAGAAGAAAAGTAAAATGCTTACTCAGGCCAATTAAGGCATTGGTCACAAATGTCGCTCTACTACAAAACAGTTTCTTGGCGATTTCGCGGGCGTTTCTTGGGCAATTTTTGTCATTTTTGTACCAAAAGCTTCAGCAAAATTTACTCTGTTTTTTTTTTCATTTTTTAGTCAGATTGTAGTACTTTGCTGACTATACTTACTCAGTTAAGGTTCGTTTGAAAGTTCTTATTCTGGTGTTAGTGAAATAAACTACGCTCTTTGTCCTGAACTCCGAAGTTGGCGAAATGGCATAAGCTCTTACCAATAGTGCTAGCACTTTTTTGGCATTATTTGGTTTTGCGAGCATTTTTTTTACATTTGATCTGAAAAAAGCACTGCTTGCATTATTTTGGATTTTCGATTGATTATTTGTGTAGTTTTGTGATAAAAAGTGCAGTCGGAATATATTTATATCGTCCAAAGCCACCCAGATGCATTTTGATTTTGCCCTAATTTTAGTCAAAGGAGGAGTCTTGGGGAATAGGCTCATTAAGTTAGCGGCTGCTTTCAAGAGACCCAGTCCATCACACTCGTTCCCAGATGTCATCCTGGAACAATGGAAGTCAGCCACCCAAGGCAGAGATAGCTCAAGAGTGTACTCTGTCATCAATCAGTGAAAAAAATAGAACTAGAGGAACTGTGATGCGAAAAACGTAAGCATATATGTATATATGTACATATATGTATATGTATATGTACATATATGTATATATGTATACATTCTCGGATTCAGCAACATTCAGGAGAACAACTATCAGTCAAAGACGGGAAGTTAATTTGCTGGCATGCCGCGAAATAGTATCTACAAAGAAGAGTATAATTACACACTTAGCTTCAAAGAAAAATGAAAATCGTAAAGACAAACTGTAGACGATCAGACGATTGTGGAGGCTCTTAGAGCGGGTGACAGCATTCAGAAAGGCAGCACTCTACCCATAACTGAACGAGACTACCGGCTTGAAGTGGTCGAAGAGTTTCTGAGGGCTGAAATACCTATTGAGAAAATCGACATGCTACGGTCCCTGTTAGGGAGGAATGGCCAACGTGTCACAGCAAGTGTTCATCTTGGTCAGCATATATCAATTGTTTTTAAGCAGGAAATCGAAAGGATAAAAAATGAATTGACTTTGCCAGGTCAGACTGGCATGACCTGTCGATTATTCAACGTCTCGTCAGAATTGATATATTTTCTAAATCAGAAAATGTCGATGATCTTACACAAGTGCTTAATCAGTGCCTATCAGTTGATTATGGAGTCAAGGCCAATTCATTGCTCGCAGCCATGAAAGATGGCGCAAGCGCAAACCAGGAAGCGTTAGGATTGTATTTATTAGTTAGGATTGTATTTATCTTTCCTATATTTTCTAAACATTGCTCAACGCTGTGTGTTTCTTATATACTATTGACATGGTTGGGAATCATCTTGTCATTCCAACTCTTCTAGAGTCCGATAGCGTATGGATTGGCCTTTTCCATCGTAGTTACAAGGCAAAGCTGTTATGGAAAGATCTGACGAGACCGAGATCATACAATGAGACGAGATGGTGGTCGAAGTGGGAAGTCTATCAAAAAATATTGATGAAGTTCGGATATATTGAGCGATTCTTGATAGAAGCAGAAGCCGCTTATGTCGGTCCACAGTTACTACCTCAACTGCAAGCAGTATTTTCTAATCGACGTTGGGGGAGCAATTTGTGAAATTAACGTGATTCTTGGAAGGTGATGGCCCTCTAGTGCTCTCCTGTTATGAGAAACTCCATACTGTTGTCCGAGCTTGCCAAGCCCCCACTTTTCTAACGTGCATGCAGTGGCGGCAGAAATCGCCGAAGAAAATCCTGCCCAAAACGTAGCAGCCCTCGAACACTGAGCAGGCAAAGGTATATGTCCAGCCAGCAGTAAATTGGTTTCTGAAAAAGTACAATTTTCAACTACACAGTGTCAGCGTTCGAAGCTGCGAGGTATATGTGTCTTGTCAGCATCAAGTGGCTGAAGCCAACTTGGCAGTCAGTAGAGGCCTTGCGAATCTTCCCTTTTCACAATTATGATGGAATTATCAACGGCTAAGATCTGGTTATCAACACAGAAGAGCGAAAGGTACAATGGTGGCACAATCACAAGGAGCAGCTCCCTCACTGGGACTCTGCAGTGAAGAAAGTGCTGCTGGTGCATCCATCTTGCAGCACAAAGGGCATTCTCTATTCTCAAAAGTTTTACAATTGTGTTTTTGAGCTACCTAGTTCTCTCTCCGCACGCATTGCTTGTGGTATGTTTTGGTATACACCAACCAAGTTCCCACATGCATACGGTGAGGGATAGCCTTAAAGCAGTTTCTGAACTGGCCCTTGTAGCATCATTGCTCGTGGCTGAAAAGCTATACCGTGCTGATGAGTCCTAACAAGGACGAAACAGCTGTACACGGTTGCTCCAGTTACTTGCTTTCTTGGCTGGTTGTGTGCATGCGTGCAGGTTTTGGCTAAACCGTGGAGTAGAGTTTGAATGGTTTTTGCTTTGTTAAAAAGTTTTCTATGCAGTTTTAGTCAACGATCAACAAGAGAACAAGAGAACGCCTTAGTTGACTATCTGCAAGCAAGTGTGATGACCCAATACAACAAGCGATAATTAACTTCCAGTATTTGTAATGACTAATGATCACCCAATAACAAATAGTGACTAACTTTTAGTATCAGTAGTATGGATAATGTATAGAAAACCACAAACATTGCGTTGGACTAATGGCAAAAAAACATTGATCGTTACGTTTTGTTGTTGAAAAATCCTGGAGCCGGGACCGAAAAATAAGCGTTTCGTTCACCCCTTGCCACAGTAAAAGGTTTGACAGTGGATTATTGCTCTTTGATATCTCCTGAATAAGGAAAGATAGTTCGTAGAGTCGAAAAGTGGGGTCTGCGACGAGATAAGGGGACATTTTTATGATGTACTTTGCATGTCAGTATGAAAACGAAGCTGGTTAATTATCCCTTGTTTTTTGCCGTTATTTTTTTCACTGCGTGGCATAAATCGACAGTTATAACGTCTCTAGTTATAATAACACGCATAAAATAGGAGGTTGTTGATATCACGTGATTGGTCACGTGACTTTGTGTTTTTTTTTATTTTTACATGTATCTTTTATATCTTTTCTTTTTATTCCGCTAAAAACACGACATTTCTTTTTTTTAAAAACTCATAATTTGAAGAAATAAAATAACATTTAAAAAATTAAATGACATTTTCGAAGTCACGTGTTGTCTCGACTTGATATAAGCTGCTAGAATGACTGCATGTTTATCTTTGTATATTTTTGTGCTTTGCTTGCTATTTTTTGAGTTTCAAATGGAAGTGCGTACTTCCAATGCCGAGGAAGAAGAACCTTCTGAGTTTTACATTCTTGTATCAATGAAAGCAAGTCTAATTACAGGGGCGGATCCAGGAAGTTTGGAAAGGGGGGGCCGGAAAATTTGAGCATGGTCTACCACCCAACCTAACACATAACATAGTCTAACTACCAACAGTGCTTCGTTAAGCGTGGCTGGTTTCTTATTCTGACTGCTGGCCCACAGCCGTTTCCACAACTCCATCTCCTGCGCTGCACAAGCTCTCGACGGCAAATTAGCGGAATAGTGCTCTATTACACGCTGTTGCAATGCCTCGTCAAATTTGTGGATGCTGGTGCAGCAGGAATCAACAGCAGGCCACGTAGTGCAGCTTCTGAAATGCCGTCAAAACGGGTAGTCTGCTGCTGCATTATATTATCAAGGAACGGTAGAAACTGTGCGTCTGAAGTACGCTGCTGGAGTCTTGCCGGCTACGTTGTTCTGCAACGTCTGTCTTCCACATGCGCGTGGAACACGCATTTCATTACCAGCTTTCTTGCCCATTTTTATTGCCTTGTAAAGCAAGCTGGAAAAGACCACCTTTGCAAAGCTCTCATGTCTAACAGAATTCCTGCTATAAAAGTGTTTGCGCTAATTATGAGTCCCGCCCGACACAGGCCCGGCGCTAAAAGCAGTGTCTTGAGGGTTGATCACGCCTTGTTTTATAACAAAAACAAAAACAGGATGAACAACGAAAAATATCCACTTTTCTAAGTTCACTTTGTTACGTATTTTAAACATGTTTTACCTTTCTGGATCGCAGCTACATCAAACTTTCACAGAATTTAAAATTTTTTAAAACATTAACGTTAGCTATCCAACCGAAAGGGAAAGGGGCCGCGGCCCGTCCTGCCCACCCCTAAATCCGCGCCTGTTTCGATGCTCACCGGCATCATTCTCAAGTATAGTTATATTAATTATTCAAGTTGAACTTTTTTTTATACAATGTATATGCTGCATAATAAAGATGGTATTAGAGTAAAGAAAAATGCCTCGAAGGAAAACAAATACAAACAGTAACTATTATCAACATTTATATACATCGTATATAAACTGTTCAACTAAAATTAATAATACTATAAACTTGGAAATGATGCCGGTGAGCATCGAAAAGTCGTCAACTAAACTTGTCATCGTGTCTTTTATTATAAAGATTTTTAAAACCAAAACTTTAACTAAACTACAAAAAACAGTAAAAAAAAATTACACCACATTCACTTTTGAAGCTTCATTTCTTATGAAACGTAGTTTCTGTCGTACGTTAATCGATAGCATTTCCCTTGCGAAATGGATTCTCAACTTTCGAGAATTTTTCAGAATTCTTAAGAATTCTTAAGAATTCTAAAATATTCCAAGTTTTTCTCAAAGCAAAAATTAATGAGCTGATAAGCATTTTAGAATATTTGAGAATATTTTGGAAAAGTGAGAATTGTTTGGAATTATTGAGAATTGATGCAAATGT
>JAOTRI020102106.1:0-24673 GCA_028564885.2 Zoanthus sanctaehelenae
TACAGATGATTAAAAGTGAAATTCTCTCAAACTTGTTCAATGAAAAGTATGGGCTCAGGTTGGGAGAACTTAATAATAATTCAGCTGGAACTGAAAGGGTTAAGTAGCATTGGATTAGATGCTATCAGTATTTCCTTACACACGATACATACTCCAGCGGTTTTTAGAGAGATATTTTGATAATTTTTGTATTCTGATAATCCAAAAACTCAAAAGAAAAATGGCCGAGACAAACATGAAAGTATATTTTACGAGTCACTTATTTACCCTTCTCCCTCTACAGTAACAGTACAAATACATTAAAATGTCGAAAATTGCCGTATCATCACTATAATAAAGAATATATAGCATACTCACAGCACTCGCTTGCTGTTAGAATAACTAGTAATAACAATGTTTTATACTTTATAGCTCCTAGAAATGGAGTATGGAGCGGCTGGAAATCTTGGACATCTTGTACGAGGACATGTGATGGTGGAACAAGGTTTCGCACCAGGTCCTGTGATAATCCTGCGCCGTCCAATGGAGGAAGAGATTGTCCTGGTACCAATGTTGAGGTTGAAGATTGTAACATAACTCCCTGCTTAGGTAAAATAAAATCTTTAACTTTATTGAGTATTTGATTAATGAATCAATGTGTTGTTTCTTTCATATCCACTTCGGAACGTTTGTCGGCTTTTGAAGCAATTATTGTTATATACAGTAACACCATCATGTAAGGAAGAAACCAACGGCCTCTCGATCCACATACAGATAAATTTTTTTGTGACCAGTTTGTATTTTATGGTAAACTTGTTAGGCAAAGATGAACCGTGGGAAACTTCTATTTCTTGAAGCGCCGTAACGTTGAGTTGAAATATGAATAAAATCTTCTAACTGTAACCTGACTTTATTACTCTAATATGTTGCAGAGTGACAACATATCCCGCTGTGATTAATTTTGTTCCTCAGCAATGTAATGTCTAAGAATTTCGAAGCAAAGTGTATTTATCCCTTCGTCGATCAACTTTATCATTTTGAATTTTTATTGCAGGTCCGATAAATGGAAACTGGGGCGATTGGACACAGTTTTCACAGTGCTCGAAACTTTGCGGGGGAGGTGTAAGAACTCGAACACGTGTCTGCAACAATCCGTCACCCCAGAGGGGAGGGTTGCCTTGTAAAGGTTTAAACGTGGATTGTCAAGACTGTAACACCAATGCTTGCGCAGGTCAGCAATAAAAACACCAACACGTGCTGTTGTGTAATTTAAATTCCTAATTCAATTTCTTTTTTAAATTCTGTTTGTATAATGGTTAATGTATAAATATTGTGTGAAAACGCATTTGCAAAAGTATGTAAACACGTTTTTTCAATATTACTAAACAGCTTTTCATTTAAATTAAATGTAACTGCAATTCCATGCGAGGGAATGATTCTGGGCGATGCGAATCTGGTCTTACCTCCTTAAATATGAAGTCATTTTATTACAATAGAGATCTTACGGAACGTAAACGGAAACGCAGGCTGACGACGACGTAAAAGAACAAATGAATATACAACATCTGCACATTGGAATGCACCGAGAGGAGCATAGACTATTTGATGTATTAGTTTTCACCAAGAGGAGCATAGACTATTTGATGTATTAGTTTTCACCGAGAGGAGCATAGACTATTTGATGTATTAGTTTTCACCGAGAGGAGCATAGACTATTTGATGTATTAGTTTTACATCCGTTTTGAACTCAACATTGTGGATGGTTGTAAAAGTAAACACTTAAGATTTTAACATCTTTTTACTCAATGTGATTTAGAACACATTTCAGATCCTGTTTGTACGTCTTTTTATACCGGTTAAAGATAATTAAAATATGAATTTAACTTGAAGATTTTACGGATAACTATATAGTAAATAGAATATTACATGGCCGCTTGGAGAAACGGATTTTATCTTCTTAGCAGAGATCTTTCCACCACTCGAAGATAAAATCCGTATTTCCGCGCGCCAACTGAATGTAATATTCTCTCTTTACTCAAGGCTTCTTGTAGTGAATTGAATCAATCGATACTAAGTATTCATAAAATGTATTGTATTTTACTAACAGTACCTACTAATGGGGAGTGGGGCAGTTTTGGTCCATACACAACCTGCACTAAAACTTGTGGAGGTGGAACACAGTATCGATCACGTGATTGTGACAATCCAGCCCCTAAAAATGGAGGTCGACCGTGTTTGGGAACATCGTTCGAAAGTCGAACATGCGCAAACAATGTCTGTGATGGTATGTTAAACGTCATACTTCTATGTTTAATGATGTAGTTTAAATTTAAATTTGGTGAAAATTTGATTAATTAAAAATAGTTAAATTGTTATTTGTTATCAATTGAAAGTAGTGTATTTTTCAATCTAGTTCATTGTTTTCAAACTAGTCTAAGTTTTTTTAAGGTAGTTTATATTTTTCAATCCAGTTGTTTTCCACACCCATTTTTTTACTGGTGTTGTATGGTTCTGAGAACCATAACTAGTGATACCTAAAATTATTAAGTGGTAAAGTGTGACGTCACAAAAATAAAAATTGGTGAACATATGGAATGTTTTAAGATCATCCGAGAGATGAAGACTAAGAATGTATCCTTGCTAAAAATAAGCATCTTGGTGCAAATTACCGGCGAGATATTACCACAGTTATGCACTAATGACTCCATACATATCCTTCTAAAAACAACTTGGTTCCTTACGTTAGGAATCAAGCCAATTTAACAAGGATTTGTTAGGGGTCATCAGAGCATAACCATGGCGGCAATATCTCATCACTAATTGGTGGTGAAAAGTTAAATTTGGCCATGGAGGCATTTTTCATCTTGTTCTTTCTAAATATAACCACAGAATTAGTGATTTCACAAATTAACATTTTGTGACGTCATCACTTTAGTACTCTATTGGCATGCTGACAATAGTTGCTTGCGCGGGGAACTGGAGACTATAAGCTCAGACAGATCCAGTACTTCAGTTCTTGGTGTGTGCCAAATTTAGTAAGAGAAAAAAAAGGGATTCAACCAAGAAAAAAAATGAAAATCAACATTTCTTGCTGTTGTCATTGCTTTACGAAATGTTATAGGCGAACCAACTAATTTTAATATAATATACAAGTTATTTAGTAAAAACTGTTGTAACATGGAAGTCAACTGTGTTGAATAATAATCGATTTAGGATTTATCATAAAGTTAGTTCGCTCATAGCTATAAAACTTGATGATTTTCTTTGTTATATGTTTTTGTTCTTCTTTTAAATTCCTTTTGTCAAACGGCGTCAACCGTGCACAAATAACAAAAGGCTTTGAAATGTAAATGAGAAAACGGCCAATAGACTAATGAAGCATCACACTAGGAACAAAAAATTCTCTTTGTGACGGTACACAAATAGCAAAAGGCTTTGAAATGTAAATGAGCAAACGGCCAGTAGACTAATGAAGCATCGCACCTAGAACAATAAATCCTAACCGTAACGGTGCACACATAACAAAAGGCTGTGAGATGTAAGTGAGCAAACGGCCAATAGACCAATAAAGCATCGCACCTAAAACAAAAGATCCTAACCGTGAGGGTGCACACATAACAAAAGGCTTTAAGATGTAAATGAGCAACGGCCAATAGACTAATGAATTATGAACCTTGAGCAAATTTTCTAATCGTTACCGTGCACCAACGTCAAACAGAGGAACATGATTGTAATCTTCTTTGTAATTTGTTGAGTTTCGTAGCCAGTTTACTTTGGCTGTTCGTATATCTCGAATTTACAAATAAGACATTTTTGGTATAGCGAGAAGTATTTACCTGGTGCTATTTTTGCAATACCTAATCAACAGTTATTATTAACGGTGGCTGGGACACGTGGTCAGGCTATAGTAGCTGTTCCAAACCATGCGGAGGAGGAATTCGATATCGCACGCGAACTTGTACCAGACCAGCGCCATCTAACGGAGGATTACCTTGTGAAGGGACTAGTACCGAGACGCAATCCTGCAATGTACAAGGTTGTGATGGTAAGCAGAAGATTATTTGCTTCAAATTTAAAATGTTAACAGTTGTGTTACTATTATTTTGATCTTCGGTACAAAGTTTTGGTGATACTAACAACAAAGTGTTTTAAAATTTTGTCCATACACATGTATTTAATCTTAAAACAACATCTAATATAATACACACTTTGCAGGCATTGAGTCATTAAGTTAAATTTAAATTTTTTACTTATTTATTGTTCTTCATTCATTATCTTAATTTTAAATTATTCAATTGAGTTGGAAGATTTCAGAATTTTGGGAAACCAGTTTTCGGTTCCGTGCACCATATTAATGGGAAACTGTCGGAAACCACTTTTTGGTTCGTAAAATTTTGATCATGAGAGCCATTTTTTGATAAAGGAGACTAATATAAAGTAAATATAATATAAAAGTAATATAAAGGTAATATTGTATAAAAGTAATTTATAAAGGAGACTGATAAAAAGTAAATATAATATAAAATTAATATAAAGGTAATTTATAAAATATTTAAGATAGTACAGTAGTCTCTATTGGCCGAGAGGTGTGTTTTCATAGGCCAATGAAAGTATAGAAATGACGTACTAGCTAGTCCTCGTAAGGAGATTTTGTAAAACGACCAAGAAATAAACACAAATAACAATGCGGTTGTAATTCTCTTTCTCAGAGTCCTGAAAATGGAATAAATATTTCATAAGAGAAATAAAACATTTTTTCTGTGCCTCCATAGACATAGCGCTATGAAAACCTTGGCACACGCTTGGGGAATTCTCCCAAACGTGCGCCTCGATTTTCACAGCGCTATGGAGGCACAGAGAAAAGAATTGATTATTTTATAAACAAAATAAAAGTAATATAAAGGAAAGTAATATGAAGTTTTAGTAAGCAAACTTATGTATTATGGATACTAATATCTTCAGTTAATATACTTATATACTTTACATGAACTTTTCTTTTCTTTAAACTTAATGTGTTTACACATATCGCCATCGGAAACCATTTTTTGGTTCCGTCATGTTACTAGCACGTAATCAACCCGGAACTGGAAACGATCGTTTCCGTGAAATATCCTGACCTGCAATTTTGCGATGGAGCTTTCATGTCCATATGTTCATTTTATCATGTACTTCCGTTTTTTGTTAATCAATGAACAATTCAACATGTGTATGAACTTAGATTTACATGTATCCACGATGATTTATTATTTTTTTCACCACAAACATAATTTATGTGTATACGAAGTCATATGAAGGTACATTATGCTCTAGTATAGTTTTGAATGCAAATGATCTTGTTGTTGTTGACTTTCTAGTTCCCATTGATGGCGGCTGGACCGATTACTCGGACTTCAGTCAGTGCACTAAATCTTGCGGAGGCGGAACACAGTTTCGGACGAGATCTTGCACAAACCCCACGCCGTCAAATGGGGGATCAACATGCTCTGGCTCGAATATAGAAATTGTCGATTGTAACGACTCTCCATGCCCTGGTAGGTAACTAATTTATACTTACATTATCAGCCACGTTGCTGAAACAAGTGCATAGTTTTTTATAAGAACAACTTTGTGAGAATAGCAAGGCTCATATTGAGAGCAATCTCAAGCATATTAATTGATTAATTAATTAAGATTCGCGCGGTTTTTCACATTTATGATAAAATGCGAGGCGGCATCGTCTTGCAATGCCTTTATTGTTTCTAATTGTGTATTCTCTTCAAGATGAGCTGCTAGAAATAAGAACAGAATTAAGAACAATTTGAGGCTGAAATCATCAAAAGTTTAAAAACCTTGAGCCTCGAAAAAATTTACTGGTTCTTATAAAAAGTGCGTAGTGCAGCAGTGACTTTGTTAGGGTGGTTGAAAAGAAAATGTTAGTGTTAACCGCCATCTGGTTAGTCCAGTTGGTAAGGTGCCGGTCTATTGTGCGAGAGGCTTGGGTTCGATTTCCGGTCGGACCAGCACTCAGGGTTTTGAAATAATTGAAGAGAAAATGCTGACTTTGCTCTAACATCTGCAAATGGTTAGACTTTCGCGTCTTCTCGGATAAGGACGTTTAACCGTAGGCTCTCGGGGATTATATGTGTGTGACGTAATGTGAAAGGTCTCCGTCCACCTTAAAATGGTAAAGGTGATGCCCCAAAAGAAGGCCTTTGGCCGGCTAGAAAGACTTGACACCTAAATAAAGTCCTAATGATGGTGATAATAATAATAATAATAATAATAATAATAATAATAGTAATAATGATAATAATAATAATAATAATAATTATTATTATTATTATTACTAGTGGTATTGCTAGAGTCTGCAAGCAATATCTATTCTATTCAATCTTATAAGTTTGTAAAAATCTACAATAAGAACAAATTGAAAAATGTTTCTGATTCAAGCGAAGTTATTTTCTGTTCAAAATTCTTGTCCCGATTACAAATTACTTTGTATACCGAATTATTACAATTTTTGACTCGTGAATGCTCGTTAAATTTTATCACGTGCACTAGTTGAACGGCGATAAGAATTACATTAACCACAAACGTCGAACGACGTCAGTCGCTTGCTTCTACCATTTGATGATCACGTGCTCTTTGCAACTCGACAACGACGATAGATAGATAGACAAGCAAACCTTGACTTGGTCTACCACATGCAGGTAGCCCGAGGAATGAACCCTTGGATATAGCTGTTAGAAAATATAGCAGTAAGTTTCTATTTTGATTCTGTTATTTTGTTTTAAAGTTCCTGTTAACGGCAGCTGGAGTAGTTGGTCCATTTTTGGAGCATGCTCTAAGACCTGTGGCAGAGGCGTGAAGACCAGGACAAGAAGCTGTACTAACCCTTCACCCTCAAATGGAGGCGTTCCCTGTCAAGGTCTTGACAAAGATCACGTAGAGTGTGTAGAGAAAGTTTGTTCAGGTCAGTTAGTCTGTCATTAATTTTATCCCCAATTTTTTGTTCATGCTATACTATTAATCTTTGCATTATTAACTTAACACCTCTCTATATTTATCTTCCACGCATTCATTCCGACGATAGACTACTATCCATAACTGCGTAAAACGTTTCTTGTATCTTATTGTTTCTATAGAAACCTATAAACATTATTATTACCACTATTATGTGTAGATTAATCTACACATAAGACCATATATGCGTACCAAATATTTACGGTGTTCAAATTACCAATAGAAAAAAAATAACGCCGTTGGAACCCCTACAGTTACCATCTACACAACAGTGTCCGACTGCGTAACCAGCGTGGTTGGTCCTTGTGGTGTAGTGGTTAACACGTCGGACTAGTAAACCGAAGATGTGGGGCTCGATTCCCGCCGAGGGCATAAATATGATATTTTTCTCTTAATTCTTTCTATATAAATTTACACACCGGACGCATTCCAATTACATTTGGCCCTATATTGAGAGGTATAATAAATGGTATTAGTATCACCCGACTAGTGGACTATTGTAAATCCAGCATTTTGATTGGCTACGCTACTAGTGGTCTATTAGTAATAGTCATCGAGTAGCGAGATTCGCCGGTTTTGAAAATCGGTTATTGCGTTTTTTTGTTGTTGTTGCCGGTTATCGCTTTTTCTGTCGCTTTTTCTCGGCCTCATGGACTACGAGTTTGAATATTACTCGTAGTCCATTCGTCCTCGAGGTCTAATTGTTAATTAGACTGAAATCCTATTTATCTGTGTTCGTTAGTTACCTAGAATTGAATGAGAATGAAGCAGAAGGTAAACAATTACGTCAGCAAAGATTCGCCTATAAAGGGCTGGTGACTAGTATATTATTTTTCGGTACGTGACGTCACAAGCATAATTAAGCATTGTTCACATTTGCTCTTTGGACTTACAATGGTCCGAAGAGAAACTACAAACAATGCATATGCAAAGTTTTGGAGGTACAAACAAAAAGTATTAAACAATTTTTGATACTGGCTAATGTACGCAGGTACACTGACTACTCGCTACCATACTTTTCAAGAAAATAGAACAAGTTAGACCTGTCTATCTATTAAATTTCCAGACAATAATAAGGTAATTACCAGCTTACCATTGCTTGGGCAAGGTGATTCCGGAAGTGATTCAGTTTTAAAGTTTTACGAGCAGTTTTTACCATGAAACAGAAATGTAATGGATTTAGTTTTTTTTACAATCATCATTACAAAAATAAGTTTAAGGTTATTCTATACACACACTTTATAACTTTCTTAGTGATTCATTTATGGCAGTAATCTCCGACCGTCCAGGTGAGAATTTAAGTAGAACCCCTTGACGCTTTTTTCATGATTTCGGATTAGTATTTAAATTACTTATGTTAACTTAAGTTCAGCATTAGTTTTTTTGGGGTTATAGGGGAAAGTTAAATGAGTAGTTACAGAGACAACAAGATTAATTCAAAGTCATGTGTCTAGTACTACATCACGCTTTTGTGGGGATACTTTTTTTTATTAAAGGGGAACTCCAGGATGTTAGCAAGTTTGATTCTAAGATTCCAAGAACAAATTTGTTATAATATATCTGGTAAATTGGCATTTGAAACGGAGTTGTTTTCATTCGAAGTCATGTAATAATCTAAATGAAACTCCGCCATCTTGGAAAAGAACCGACCGCTCAGAAAGTTGTCGGCGAAACTGCTGTACTCTTTGTTTGACGCGGTTTCGTCACAAAATGACTGCTGACCCTCGTAACGCGGCTCAGATCTTAACAAGATGGCTTACTTTCAAGTTTAACTGAAATAAAAGCAGTTTACTTTTTCCCTGAAGTTCCCCTTTAATCAAGGTATTTGTTGATGAGTTGATTGTAAAGTCGAGATATACGCTCATTGAACAGGTGAGTGTTGAACGAGGAATGACGTGGGAACAAGCACAGCAACTGGCCGCTAATTCTAAGAACCCTGATGATGGATTCTATTTGCAAAATCAAGTAAGTAAATTTATTGTCGTAATGTCGAAACATATACTTGATTGTTGTTACTTGGCAGTATTTTCTTTCTATGTTTGTTACGTCTTCAGGCTACAGGAGAGCCTCTTGTTGTCAGTAAGAACGTCATTAGATGATCGTTTAATTATGCGCAGCACTTGTATGTTCAAATTCAAACCTCATTGGAGCTTTTTTTCTGTTTTTCTATACTATTTAAATTACGTACCTAACTTCGTTCAGCAAGCTCAAAGCTGTAAGAGTGTTTTTTTTTCAATCTTATCCTTTTTAACTCGTTCATGAATGCATGCAAGCGAATATGTGCTTGATAGAAAAAGTAAAATCTGCTTTAGCGAATTTTCTGTTGACGGTAGTCAACGTTAAAAGAACACGAGTCTTAAAGTAGTGCAACGCAAAATTCTCTAATTCGACATTTCATTATGCTACTTCATATTTGCGTCCAAGAGCTTTTTGAACCACTGTATGAGCCTTTGGTTTTAGTACTTACGTGCTGTTTTATTGTTTGAAATTCTTTTAAGAGCGTTTGTTGTAGTGTTCTTAAGCTGTTCTATATTTCCAACTCGCACTCCGCCCCGAGAGAAAGTGATTAGAAGGTTTTCACATGTTCTGTTCTGATCAATTATGCCAACTTAATTTTTCTAAAGAGTCGAAATAGCAAGAAGATGGCTATCTTTGTTCAAACAACAACAAGAGGCAAAAAGAAGAAGGCCTGTACAGTGTACCGTCCGCACACGGGATGTAATCTCAAACAAGAGTCAATTGACGACTTGAAAACACGTTACAGGAAGGTACAAAGCTAGATGATATTTGTGTTTGATACTGTAGCAAACTTTTTGCAGCTTCTTTTATTTTTTTGATATGAAAAAAAGATTTGGAAAATATTTTAACACTAAAGTGTAACTACGCTAAAAATCTCTTAAAATCCATTAAGAAGGATTTAAAAATTGTAAAAAGTTTAAATACTTAAAAAACGTTTAAAAAACGACAACATTTTGGCACGAACACAAGGCCATTCAAATACTAACTGAATAACTGAATATGAATTATATAAAATAAAGGTGCTATGTGAAGATAAATACAATGAAATGGAATGTCAAGTAAAAGCTTTCGCACGTCGGAATCCCTTTAAGTATTTTTAAATACTCAAAGAGATTAAAAACGATAATTATTAAAAACGACAATTATTTTTAAAAAATAATTGTCGTTTTTAAACGTTTTAAAACTTTAAACATTTTAAATTTTTAAGAAATCTTCAGCATTAAACTTTAGTGTTCACAGATGTTACTATAAAAGTATTAAAAATCTCTTATTATATGGCTTGGAAATTTCTCGCAATCTGATTGGTTGTTGACGCATAATGACCGGTCAAGATTTTCTCGTAATGACCGGTCATTATTTTTGCGCAAACGCAAACTAAAAATTATTTCCGATAATGACAGCAACTGTGAAAAAAAAATTGAATAAATGAAAAGCCATATAATAAATAATTTATTAGCAAATTGTTCTTGCGATTTTGTTGAAATCGCTCGTGGCTTTGTTTGAACATTATCTTTTGTGCGCGCGCAACCGGAAAATAAAAATTACTTCCGATTGTGACAAAAATTGTAAAAAAAGCCATATAATAAATAACTTATTAACCTCGTTCGTTCGGTCATTACAGGGAAATCTCAGACCTCGGCCTTGATGTATTAACCTCGCTATCGCTCGGTCAATAAGACAAGACCTCGGTCTGATTTTTCCCTGTAATGACCTCACTCTCGGTTAATAAGTAGTATTTTATGGCGACGAAAGGTAGCTTTAACTCTGTGAAGTATTTTTTGCAAATTAGTGAAATCACATCGAGAAATTAAATAGCGTCACAAAAACCGCTGACATCAAATATTGAGCCACCGATCAAGTTTTGTTTATTCCTTTGAAAACATCAAATTTTTCTGAATTGCCTTCTAACAGCAAAAAAACTTCATATAGTTGTTCTACTATGCCTAAATTTTTAAACGATGAAAAATTATTTCTTATAAAAGGCTTCAGTTCTCCTGTAACAAATGGATAAGTACTGAGAAATATACGCTGTACGTTTTACTACCATTACAACAGTTACAGGGTTCCCACTGAGAATAAGAAGTGAAATTCCATGACTTTTCCATGACATTTTTATGACCAAATGCCATTTTTCATGGCTCAGAAACATCAAGAAATCACAGAATCCACTTCAAAAAAATTGGCTCCTCGCACTTTAATTCAACTTCAATTGCCAATTACATCTTCTGGATACTGATAGACAGTGTAACGTTCTTGAATTTAGAGTAAAACACTAAATTTGTTAATGTAATGCAATTTAATCGTTTCATCTCAGCACAGTTTTTTAGCGCTTAATTATATCAATATTTCATTTACAAAAAGCCATAGCTCAAAGAAAAAATTAAATTCCATGACTTTTCCATGACCTTTACCATTTTTCCCAAATTCCATGGCTTTTCCAGACCTGGAAAATGCATTTTCGAATTCCATGACTTTTCATGACTTTTCATGACTTTTCATGACCGTGTGAACCCTGTATTATTTTTATTATTAACCCTTTCAATCCCAGATTTATTTTTAAATTCTCCCAAATTGTTCCTATACACTCTATTGAACAAGTTTGAGAGAACTTTACTGTTAATCTTCTGTAGTTTGGTTTGCTTGATCAACTCTCAGTTTCTAATTGCCAAATGGTTTATTTTGTATGTGTTAAGTTATGAGAAGTTGAGTGTTGATAACCGACTGGGACTTAAAGGGTTAAATGTCGCATATACGCATGCACATGATAAATGGAAGCCAATCTAACAAGCGACATAAACAAATTCGCTCAGCTCAACAATTAAGTACTGAAGTCGAGCCGATTAATTTCCCATTTGGCTTTTCCTCACAGGCAATTAATAAAATTTTTAATCTTTCATTTATGCCAAGCATTACATGGGTTACAACAATGAGGTTTATAATTGATGATAAATAAATGGTGTATTTGTCGTTAGTTGCAAAGGAAGTGGTTGCCCATTTTCCTAGCCTGACAATCGATATAACGTTAAAACACAAAACGATTCATATCTTGGCGTTGAAATCAATTTTGTAGAGGAACGAAAACCGGAGTACTCGTAGGAAAACTGTCGCAGTCATATTGAGAGTGGCAAATCTCAGCTAACATGCGGAGGCCCAGGACTCGATCCCGGATCAAAGAGGGAAGAGGACGACTAATGATCACCACGCCAATTTGACTCCACACTTTTGCCCACTTGTATTTTATCTAACTTTATGAAGGCTTCTACACGAAGCATTTAATTTGAGATTTGAACATTTTCGTGGCCTTGTCCGCCAAAGTCCACAAAGTTCCATGCCACACGGAAGGCAAATGGAGTACGACCTCCTGATACGAAAAAGTCATGGATGAATTAGTTTTTCGTCCGGGGAGAACGTTTAAACTTACAAAAGCCAGACATAAGCCTTGGCTCAAATTATCCGCTAGGCTCCGTAAGGATTAATGTTTTGGTGAAGCATGTATGTTGTCTCTGCTTTGGTAGGGTTGTAAACGGAAGTCAAATTTGTAGTTTGAAAATTAACTATACTCTAAATATTGAAACGGCAATCGAGGACAGCATAATTATAAAACATATTAAAAAACGTTGACAAACGTTTTCTAAACAAATAGAGCAGGGACTGTTATGGAATTGGGAAGAAGATGCTCACCGAACTACCCTTGGTCACGGATTACGTGCAACACAAAACAAATAAAGAACTTACACCAAGAACTTCTTGAATAAAATCTCGTGTCACGTTAAAAGGAAGTTGCAAGGTCTTAGCTTTCTGAACTATAGATGAAACTGACTCGTTTTCCTGGTTCGTATCTTTAGGTCCAAATTTGCCATTTGCTTCCATTTTGCCATCTTTCTGGGGCACGTCCACGAGCTTAAATCATAAACAAATAAACTAAAGGTTAGTATATACCATACAAGTGAAAAATACTTTTCGCGCACGCTGATTGGCATATACTATACAAATGAATAATACTTTTCGCGCACGCTGACTGGCATATACTATACAAGTGAATAATACTTTTCGCGCACGCTGATTGCCTAACTCAGAGGTGAATAGTACTTGGCTAATCACCACACGAACGGCAGAAGAAAAAAACAAAACGACTTCCTGTTTCGCTTCGGTTTCAAAATGTCACAAAGAAAATTACTCTTTGGTCCCCTAGTTAATCAGCTTGTGTGGTATTTACTAAAACAATTATTCATTTATTCATCTCAGTGCAGGTGTCACTTCGGTGAATAACTGGTAAATACGACAAATAATAAGATAATATATAACCATAACTACACCGCCCATGCATGCCCTTCATGCAGAGAGATGAAACAAAAACAGTCTGAGTAGGATCTTATTATTGGTATCAGAATCAATGTAGATCTAGCTGGACCAACAAATGAACATTATGAACTCCAAATCTAAGTTCAAACATGGAGTTTTTCCCATAATAGAAATGGTAAAGGGAATAAGAGATTAATGACGATGATAGCACCGACATTTTATATCCCGTACCAATTGGGATGAATAAAAATATCTGAAGAGGGCTCTCAAGTGCCCAAGCAACTATTTTGGGAGCTTAGAAACCTGAGCTGATATTCCAAATACGTTTAAAGACAAGAGTTTCCAAGAAGGAGAATATTCAACTGTAAAGAAATCAACGACAGCTAGAATGTGCAAGCTTTTTAAAGATCTTATTATATCGCAACCAGTTGCATGGAATGCCGGTTTCTACATTAAAAAGAAAAACGTCAACGGCAACGAACCTCGTTCCGCAAAATTCAGTTTTTCTAGATAAAAAAAAAAATCATGCTCATGCAGACTACAGACTGCAGTGGGGTCTTGTAAAATAACAATTGCAAGTTGCGACCGTTTTGGTCGCGGTGGCGAGTAGATAAAATAATCGGCGACAAAAACTGTCAGAACGGTCACCAATTTGCTAACCAACTTTTTACCATTAGGTTGTTTTTAGAAGAATTCCAGACTTACGACCACAAGATTAAAACGAAAACCGTTCTTTCTAAAAAAATAAGGCAACCAATTGATATCTTTGGCGACCTTTTCAAAAAGTACGTTTTTTTCAATACCATTTTACACGCATATACAGTTTCAGCATTTTGATAGGTCTTAGATAGTCTGCAACAGCAGCTCAGACACATTAGTATTATCTCCTTAATAAACAATTACACAGTAAACAGATCGGCGCCGGGAATCTTTTAATACTCTCGAAAGAACATTGTGAGGTTGAGAGTGCATATTAACTTCCTTACACGAAAATACAAGTAAGTCTAAGAGCAAAGGCAGTATCTTCTTCTTCTGGTCCTTATTTTTCTTACCTTTACAGTCACCACCCTACAAACTGCTCCAATATTCCTTTCCAGAGACCGTACTCCCGCTTCTTTCGTGTAACTGGAAACTGGATGAAAACACATTACACTGTTTACTGATCCATTTTTATTCGTCATTTGAGAAATCTTATTCTACAAGCAAAGCCCGGGGTAGATAAAAACCTCAATTATCGCCGGTACGATGTCAAGGGTGGATCGACAAATCTCAACTCATGCACGTATGTGTAATACTCTGATTACATAAAAATCTCAATTCACATGCGATGGCAGTTGAGAAATCTTAACTCACGAGCCCAGCTAGATCAAGAAATCTCAATTCAGGTTGGATGTCCAGTTGAGATTTGAGAAATTCGATAATTGCTCACAGAATTGTCTTCATTCTTTTCAGAATAATCAGCAATACAAAGTAAATGAGATTTAATTGGTTAAGAAGATAAAAACAAGATATTGAAACTTACTGATTGCAGAAAGTGCTTCCTGTGAAAACTGTACGTCGTCTTTTTCGAGTCCATGTTCCTTCGAGGAAAACATAATGCGTATTATTTGAATGTAATTATCATTTGATGAACTATTTGCTTCTTTTACTTCACCTGACCAACAAATAACTGTTGAGGGACTTAGCAATTATACAATATACTTTCTAGGTGAGCTTCAGAGGCAAATACATAACTACAATACGATACTCCCAAGCATAGCTGCAACCCACATTATCGAAATCAATGGCCCTTTTTCGAGCTTACAAAGAAAGATTTAGACAGTTTGTTAAATAACAAGACCGATAATTATTGGTCAAGGTAAATTGAAATAGCAAACTATTTCAATGAATACAGAGGTTTCGCTTACTAACGCGCGAATCTGCTAGTAACTAACAAATCACAGTTCGAGAATTGTTTATAATGGATCTTTGTTTACATTACTTCCCTTTCCTTAACATATGTGCGCCAGTTTCTAATAAGGCTGCAAAACCAAAATATCGAAAATGTTTTATAAAATAAAGATTTTCTAAAAGTATGACAGTCATATGCTAAACACTGTTTCTATGATCTAATGTAGATTTACAGAGAATGTATGGCTTATATTTAGAAATTACTGCTTGAATAACGTCAAAATTTTCATCTCTTTGTTAGATCGACAAGCTTTATTAAGTTTGGGACTCAAATGTTATTTATTTTTGTTCCTTAGCTACCTAGAGTTGTATGTTAATGAAGCAGAATGTAAACAATGAGGACTCGAAAGATTCGTCTATAGTGTTGGTAATGTGTTGATTATGATGATATTGCAAATTGATTGATTATAAAAATACAAACTTTCAAAACGTTTGTGCTAATGCTGTCTATGCATTTGCTCTTTTTCCTTGCTCAAAGGATTGTAAATGTAGCTAAATGTAATGCATTTCCTTCTTCAGGTTACAGACATGCATAAAATGTTTTTCAAACAAACTCGCATCCGTCTTAAACCTAAACTGCAAAGCAGTTTCTTCATTCACCGGGGGATCGAAAATCCAATCACGTTTATCAAATTGGAAACTAGAAAGAGGAAAAGTACTCGTGGACAGAAACAAAATGAAATGGGAAAGAAGTAACCGATTTGCTGTCTGTTTTAAATACATTCGACTAGTACACGTGGGTCGTTGGTTCAAATCCCTTCTGGGGCTCGGATTTTTTTCCGAGTATCGTCTCATTATTTTAATATCATTAGATTATTATTTCATCTTAATATATACTCACGTAGGAGGTTGGTTGGCTGCATCTTGATATGCATTAATGTGACAGCGTGATGCTGTTAGTGAGTTTCATGTGCGTCAGTCATAACGGCTGTGTGGCCGCGCGATGCGATTCCAGTCTAGACCAGAAATATCGACCCTAGCTCACCATAGAGTCTCCAGTAGCTCAGTTGGTAGAGCATCCGACTAGAACACGGAGGGTCGTGGGTTCAAATCCCATCTGGGGCTCAGATTTTTTCCGAGTATCTTTTCATTATTAATATCATTTGATTATTATTTGATCTTAATTTAAAATAAATGCCTCGTAAAAGAAAAATAATGGTAAGTTTGTAGTTCAAATGTAGTTTTTGCAATTGTATACCTGACACAAAATGAAAGGAGCGACAGCTCTATCATGACAAAAAATTTCCTAGCAGGGTATTAAGCTGTGGTTTCAATGACATCCAGGTTTTTGCTCAATCAAAGCATCCCAAACGGTCACAAATTCGATCTTAAAATCTTTACTTTCTAAAGAAGCTGACCTTGAGTTGTTTAGGAATGAGATGGCCTGTTGCTATGGCAATTTTCTCTTCTTGTGTGTAGCCTGGTAGGTTGATAACCTGTCGTAAAAAACAGCCACGAGATATGTTTTCATATCATAAATTAAAAAAATCCCAGTGAACATAAGACACGTTAAAGGATTTAAAATCCTACCTCCATACGATCAAGCAGTGGAGGCGAAATAGTGCTCGCTGTGTTGGCAGTAGCAATAAACAATACCTATATCAGAATAAAATAGTGCCGGTTGTGTTAGTTGTAGCAATGAACAACATCTACAACAGATGACAATAATGCTAGTTGTGTTAGTCGACCATAGCAATGAGCAACATTTACAACAGAATACTTTAATGCTAGTTGTGTTAGTCGACCGTAACAATGAACAATATCACGACAGATGACAATAATGCTAGTTGTGTTAGTAAACTGTAGCAATGAACAACATCTACAACAGAATACTTTAATGCTAGTTGTGTTAGTCGACCGTAACAATTAACAACATCACAACAGATTAGAATACTGCTAGTTGTGTTAATCAATCGAAGCAATGAACAACATCTACAACAGAATACTTTAATGCTAGTTGTGTTAGTCGAACGTCGCATTGAACAACATCACGACAGATTACAATAATGCTAGTTGTGTTAGTCAACTGTAGCAATGAACAACATCTAAAACAGAATACATTAATGCTAGTTGTGTTAATCAACCGTAGCAATGAATAACATCTACAACAGAATACATTAATGCTAGCTGTGTTAGTTGACCGTAATAATGAACAAAATCTACAACAGAAGAGCAACAGCGCAATAGTAATAAATACCACCAAAATCAGTGATAGACGTAGCTCCATTGAAAAGGACAGTTACATTCTTTTGAAAGTGCATTAAACGAACACAAACAAGAAATTGATTGGAAAATCAAACATTTACATAACAATCAAAACTTTTCATCATCCTCTCTCTAATCATCTGAAATATTCAAGTTGTGGTAAAGTATCCAGAAACGAAGACATTGCTGAAATATTCAAGTTGTGGTAAAGTATCCAGAAACGAAGACATTGCTGAAGCAAGGGAAAACTTTTAAGACTAAAATACTAAAACAGTTGAACTGAATAAACAAAGCCGGGTATTGGAAATGTCTGATAAATCTAACTGACGGGAAATGAGAAAGAATGCCAATGGTGAAACTTAAAGAGCATCGTCTTTCGATTTTCAAAAAGATTAATAAAAAAAACATACTTCTTGAATATTAAAGATTGAATAATAATAACATGATTTTGAATAAACTTGATAAAAATTTAAAATAGAGTTCAGTACGGCTAAGTTTAATAATAAATTCCTAAATTTTAATGGCGTTTGAGTTTGGCGGACTAGAACGATACACAGGTAATGATAAGTCACCAATACGTCAATTTGGTGAGAAGTATTCGTTTGCTATTTGACATCTTGCTCATTTCCCAACAAAATGACGTCATCAAATCAAAGACAAAGCAAAACGTCACCTGGTTTTTGTTCACCTGACTTTTTAGTCGGATTAAAATAAGCCCTTCTAGGGTTACCACGGTGAACGAATTACAAAGTACGCTCTGTGCGGACGAGTTCGTCAGCGTGCCTGTTAAAGGCCTATTTGGCACAAATATTGCGGCGAAAGTTTGGAACTTCCAACGCCGAATCCCCGCAAATTTTCATTGTATAGTTTTAAAACTTGGCAGAAATATGCATTTTATGTCCGCTTCCAAAATCATGCCATACGCCATATTGGTCATGAGATTTTCACCAAACAAAGTTTATGATTCACAACAGTGGAATTTTACAATCCAAATATTGTCATGGTGTGCGTGAGATGGGGAAATTAAAGGGGACTGGTACTGTTATAAAGGAATGTTATTATTATAAAGGAAAGTATATTTGGAACCTCTGCTGATACTGAAAGATTAAACTCACCTTTGACAAATCATAAGCAATGTTGAGGTAGCTGAGATAATTCATTAAGGAATATTAGAAAGAAGTTAAAACAATCTTTTTAATCATCTGACTTTTAAATACTGACATTACTACCGCAAATCGCTCCAACTGTAGTCCGAGGAATAAAAAACTAAAATTTAATGAGTTTGAAACTCTATAGACGTTTAAAGTGTATTTCTCACTTATGGGTTTTTGTATGAATATAATGGCCTTACCTTTCTAATGGTGTAGACAAATAGCATTACGATTTGTTTTTATGGCGTAATTTGTGTTTGAAGTTTGACTGATCAATTGGAGGTAGGGGGAGGGGGTGGGTTAAATAGAGGCTGGTAACTGGACATACATGTGAGAGCAAGTGCGGTACTGTTTCTATACATCTTTTCAACATAACTGGCGGACGTGGTTGGCGCAGTTGGTAAGATCTCTGCTTTGCAGCACAAGGTCCCCAGTTCGATCCCAGACAACTCAGCTTTCCCGCCAGAGTCTGCTGGGAGCTAACCTGCGATGGATTAGTGTCCCGTCCAGGGGAAGTCAAAGACTCTCATCCACTTAACACTACGGAATCCGAAGACAAGCGCCGGCCTCATGGGCCACTAGTCTCGTAAAGAATTTAGGCATTTCCATATAACTAGGTACAACACAACTCGCAACATAAAAAATGGAAAAGATCTTACTCAACTTTTTCTTCTGCTATCACAATTAGAAAGGTGAGGCCACATTATACATACAAAAAGCCCACAAGTGAGATAAAAGATGCATGAAAAAACGATGATCATCATCAAATTAACGTCATTGCTTATAGAATGTTTGAAACTCGTTGCCCACAACACTATGGCATTGACGGACCCACTAAAACGGACCTGCATGCTTCCGAAGTTGGAGCGCAGCACCGTTATCACAGAGGTTACAAGTTGGAACCCAGTTTAGGCGTAAAAGGTTCATTGTTCCAGCTGCTCTAATAAAATTGCTTACATGATAACAGCTATTTTTTAAAATCTAAGTCTCTATTGATAAAGCGTACGAACTTAACCCTTTTAATCCTAGTTTTATCGTTAAATTCTCCAAACTTGTTCCTGTACTTTCTATTAAACAAGTTTGAGAGAATTTTACTGTTAATCTTCTGTAGTTTCCTTTGCTTGATCAAGTCTCAGTTTCTCATTACCAATTTTGTATGTGTTATGTTAGGAGAATTAAGTTGGGTGTTGATAACCGACTGGGAGTGTAAGCGTTAAAACAACGGCCTTAAAAATAAAAAATTACTTTGGTTGACGATCACTTTAAAAAATTAAACACTCGGGTTAGATACAAAACTAATTCATCACAGTTTATACCAAACAAAAATTGAGTTTTAAAATTGAGAACATGAAAGAAAACAGCTATTGACTTAATCACACGATTTTTTTGATGGCAACTTTATCCCGGATAATCGTACAATTGTAAATAAAGATTCCGGCAATAGTTTATTTGACGTCAATTTTGAAGGAAGCAATGGTCCATTCTTCCTATCCAAAGGCTAATGTTGAAATCGCTCGACGACTCAGATCTTGGAGAGATCTTAAAAGAAAAAAAAAAAGAAATTAAAAAAAAGAGAAATCTTAAATTTGCGGAGGGAGGAAAACCGACGTACCCGGAGAAAACCCTTCAAAGTTAGATCGAGGTTGACAAATCTAAGCCCGCATGCGCCGGAGCGCAGTACTCAATCCCCGGTCGTAGAAGGAAAATGCTCCCCGTCCGTATTTCACTATTTTTGTATTTTAAGGATACTGGTCAACAAAATTGCAGTTTTGTTCTGGATCCAGAACCTCCAGCAGGGCGGCTGCAGGGTCGCCATGAATTCCTTTCCCCTAAAAGACAATACGAGGGTGAGTCATCATCTCTCAAGAGGTTTCATTCAGGGTTTTTAGTTAATGTCTTAGATAAATGGCTAAAATGTTTTAGTGGCGGCTAAAAGCTGTAATTTAAAAAAAAAAACCCGGCTAATTTTACTTGTTTCCCCAACATGCAGTCTAAAGTTTATCAAGACTAAATGGCTGCGGAATAAGGAGGTGTTTTGCTTGAGAGAAATAATTAATAATTGTGTGACAAAGCAATACATATACCGCTGTGCTTTTATTAAACTTAAAGACTTCAAGTAGATAAGAATAAATTCTCAATTTTAAGTTTGCAATTTGCATGAATTCTGAAAACATTTAACAGTATATTTTATCAGACTACAGCCAAAAACTGCTCCAACCTCGTTCCCAGGGTTTTTTCCTCAGACGGAGAGAGACCCTGGTTGGATCTCGTCACGTATCTCCCACATAAAAAAATATTCCATATGAGTTCCCGTGGCTCATGAGTGGTAGAGCGTCCGACTAGTATACGGAAGGTCATGGGTTCGATTCCCATCTGGAGCTCAGATTTTTTCTGAGTTCTTTGTCTCCGCGTATGTTTGTATATACTATTTATTATAATGATCGTCCTATTTGTATAATTACTAGAGACTTTATAAATGTAATTGCGCGATGCAGTTAATACGATCATTGCGTCTATGATACACTAATGTCATTCAGTGATTGTGCGATACAATCCGTGTATCATAACCCAATACAGTGACCTTGCTCACCATATGAGTTCCCGTGGCTCAGTGGTAGAGCGTCCGGCTAGTGTTACGGAAGGTCATGGGTTCGATTCCGATCTGGACCTTGGATTTTTTCTGAGTTCTTTGTCTCCGTGTGTGTTTATATATATCAAATAATAATGGAATACTATTTATAGGATATAAACTAAAAACAAGAAAAAAATCTAAATTGATTAAAATGCACTTTAAAAAATTCTATATATATTAATTAAATTACGAAAATAGTAATAAGAACTATTTTATACAAATTGTACAAGGTTAGTCTCATTTATGTGCTTCTTGAACACCTTAAAGGTGGGAATTGTTTTAAAAAATTGCAGGATTTTGCTTCATAATTTTGGAGCTAAATAGTTCCACGATTTCACACCGTACTCAATATGGGGCCCAGTTTATGGCAAACACTGACTCAGAAACACAACAAACCTTATAATAAAAACTAGTACACCCAAAAGTATGAAAATGCTGCGGATCTTTAGGTTCGTAATCTTCAATTAGAATAACATTAAGTATCATAACCGTTTTTTAGTTTGTGTTCCTAAATTATCGCACTTAACGCAAGACAACAATCTTCCGTTACTTTCGGTAATAAAAATGTAAGTTATACACCGTATAAAAAATAGAAACATTTAACAGTCCTTCGACGGAAGAAAAACGGTAGTTTTATCAGAGAACGAGATACGAAGCAGTAGTTTTGGTTGTTTACTTCCCGTTTTGGTTGTTTATTTTGAAAATCTTGTTTTTGTAAAATTTAATTTACATTTTTTATGCAAACCAAAGAGAAAAAGGTTCTAAGCACTCTGAAGAATTAAAAACTGCAGTTTTTTTTTTCAAAACAAAACATTTAACAGCTCTTAGAAGTCAAGTTTCAAAGGTTTAAAATTGCAAATCGTCAAATGCTTCCATAAATCGTCTTATTTAATTAGTTCAAATTATTACAAGATACTTGTCTTAGCTGTTGTCACATGCTTTTTGTTCTTTTCGCACCTCCGTGCCGCTCTTGAACAAATGAGTCATTGTTTTAAATTAAAATGTACAAATACTATTTTAATTGAACTCGAGACCTCCCGCACAGCAGACTGGCACCTTACCAACTGGGCTAACCAGGCGGCGGTAATTAGATGATCAGATTAGATGGATTAGAAGATCCACATAAATTGCATTAATTAAAGACCTATTTTGGGGGTTTGTTAATTTTATGGATTTATTGTTTTAGGTGTGACTTCGCCATAAATTTATTTTTTGGGTGTCTGTGAAAATATCTGAGCCAAGCCCACTGTCATGTCCATGTTAGAGTACACTCCCTTGAGTTTAAACACTGCAACCTTGTTCTGAGAGCAAATAACTGCAACATCACAATCTTTAAAGATTTAAGTTAAAAAAATATTTCCTGAAATTAAACTGCATGAAAAATGAAACTTTGTTGCAATGAATAACATGATTGATGAGTTTTCAATTCATGTTTTGTTCGAGATAACGTTAAAACAAGTTACAATTATAAGAAATGAGTGTACATTCATCTGTACCGGTGTGGAACGAAAAATTCACTATTCAAACTTTTCCTAGGCAGTGCAATTTGGGATTGATCATTGAGCTTTCAACTCAACTAGAACCTTGATCACAATAATTCAAATATTGTGGTTACGCCTTTCATGGGTATCAGTTCTGGAAACACATGACCACAAAAGGTTGTTCCAGGAGCAGGGGAGGTTGAATCTGCATTGATCTTGGTTTGGGTCTGGTTTGTTAACTCTGATGTAGATGGCCTGTCGGATTCCCTGTTTTCTCCAAACCTGATTATGATAATTATGATTACATAAACATAATTACCTTCTCACTTTCTTCAAAAAATTTAACTTGATTGTGTGCTGTGACACATTGTTCCTTAACTCATTGTATGCCTGGCACCTTTTTGTAAATCGAGGATCCCTCAACCCCGGCTGCAGGTGGAAAAACCATTTTGATATCATTTTTGTAACTTGTAAATACATGTCACAACTAACATTAGGCCAAATGGAAAAACATGATTACTTTTTCATCCACATCCATCAAAAAAAGGGAGGCGGGAGGGCAGTTATATTTTACTCAACATAATCTCTAACTCATTAATAGGCACATTATGGATACTAAGGTGCTAAATAAAAAAAAAACGTTTCAAAAAATATAATATAATGAAACATTTTTTATGACTTTAACCCTTTGAGACCCAGTTGTTTTGTTAAATACTCCCAACGTTGGCCTATACTTTTTGTTGAACAAGTTTGAGATAATTTCACTTTTAATCTTCAGTAGTTTGCTTAGTTTGATCAATTCACTTTTTCTCATTACGAAATGCCATATTTTGTGATTGTTATGTAAGGAGAAGTAGAGTGTTGATAACTGATTGGGAGTAAAAGGGTTAACATGTGGATGTATACAATACAGATTTACATACAATGAAATTTATATAGAATTGGCATGATTGTAATAATACAGTCATATGACATTCAACCAATCAGAATGCACGTACCATTTAAATTATTTTATAATTTGTGCTGTCACATTTTTCCATATTTTATTTTATTAACAGCATTGAAGTTCAAGAAAAATCAATAGCTTAAACTCGAAATTATTTCAGTGGCCAGCGGCTACAAAAACGAGTGTTCAGTCACATATTTCACTGGCCTCAGGCCTGTAGTGAGATAGGTATATATAAAACAACATTCAGGCATGTAAAAGTAAATACTGTATGAGAAGAATGCAGAAGAATGCCCTGAAAGTTGTTTAATTAAAATGAAAAGCTTGGGAAAATGTAGAAACTAATCTCAAGTCAGTTACAAATTATTGCACTTCTAATGTTTTCACTTGTAGGAAGATCAAGTAAAAGAAAAAGTCGAGTTTTGTACCTCGGCATGCTCAGCATGGTTGGGACACATCCACATGCCATTGGGAATAGTAGTAAGAGGGGGATTAACACAGTCGGCATGGAAAGCCAGTGGACAAAAATCACATTGTACCAGCTGTCCCCATTGTTCCGTTCTAAAATAGAAATACAAGCAACGGTTAGAGCTGAAAACTGTAAGTCAGAAAGCACAAAGTTGCAATTTTAAACGAGATTGATTTTAGATACAGTAAAATGGACAATAAAAAAAAATTTTTTTTTGGTATGAACTTTTAAATTATAGTATGCACAACTCAAAAAAAGAATTAATAACACTAGATACTTTTACGAACTGCCGCCTGGTTAGCCCAGTTGGTAAGGAACCAATCTTCTGTGTAGGAGGCTCAGGGTTTGATTACAAGCCAGACCACCACTTAGGGTCTTAAAATATTTGAGGAGAAGGTGCTACCTTTGCTCTCATAATCATTATCAATCCAGTTTTGATCCGTTTTTATCCCCGTAAACGAGGGTGGCTGGATTTACCCCACTCTACCAGCAATCTCTCCCACTCCCACTCTCCATCTCGCTCGATTCACTGCATCC
>JAOTRI020102107.1:0-13461 GCA_028564885.2 Zoanthus sanctaehelenae
AGTTAAGGCAAAATGTAGCAGAGACGTTTAACACTACTGTGGCAGCACTCGATGTGCTAATTTCGTTATAAGTATTTACAAAAACTTTACAAACTTAGCTGGCCCACAGTGAATAGCTATTATAATATCATTTATCAGGAACATCAATCCACCTATAAAATAATCTTAGAAAACAGATGTCTGTACGCACAATTGTAAACATTGACGGGGAATACGGTTGTTTATTGCTATAACGAAATCGTGTGCTAAACGTGACAGCTAGACCATATATAAAAAGACAAAAGATCACATTTTGCATAATTTTACGAAGTTAGTGGATAGAAACAATTGCTAAACATTTCTTTGTCCAGAAAAGTATTATTTTAAGAAATGGTTTAGCAAAATTAGGGTTGGACTAAAATCGACGCCGGCCGGGTTTGATTTGTGGTTGATTTGCTAGTATTGTACATTGACACGAGGACACAACTGACGAATGAAACCGAAGATCAAGAGTCCCTTTAAACCGCTGCACAATTAGCAGGAAACTTTTACAGATCAGTACTTAGTGCTTTTTCACCATTTCAACATCGGATATCTCTCAAATGGCTTTAAATGAATAAAAATTTAAATTTTCCGCAGTAATTCTGGCAAGTGCCAATTTCGTTACAGGTGTGCCAATTTCGTTATGGCCTCATGAAAGACGCAAACTGAGATATATAATATCACTTACCATTCAACAATGATTATTGGAACATGGTTAAATCTGCATGGCCATTTTGGTTGAACGGGGTACGATTAACCATGCAAAGATCAAACATCGTAGCCTTAGCTCAGTAAGCTAAGGATGGTTCAAACGTTCGTAAGGGGTTTAAGATGCATGTGTTTATAAACGTAGGGTCTTATAAGCGACATAAAAAGAAGCGTTTGAAATAAAGCTGACAGAAACGACTTTTAGACTCTGATGAGGCATGTTTTGTAGGAAAGCCCTTCTAATTTGAAGTTTCCATCTGTACTTTACTTGCTTGTAAGCTAATCATTGGCTATGCAAATGTCCTGTAACGAATCAATATGTGGAAACTTAAGGAAGGAGGGCTTATATCCGGAAGGACTTCTAACCGGTTTAATTGTTTTCGTTAGCAGACAGATCTAGATTGGCCCATGATTACCAAGGGCGCTTATAACCAGAGGGGCTTATAAGAGGCAGAATACGGTATCTATTTATATAGTTCCCTTTCGTACGGATAGACCATGGCCTACAAAATTTGACAATGGAAGCTCATGGTCCGACATCTGTCCAACGCACCATAGGTACACCTGTGCCTCCAGTGATACCAATATACACAAACATGATATTCAGTAGTTGTAGTACCATCTGCCAATTATAGTTTACTTTATTCGCTCTTCGCCATCAAAATTAGTCAAACACTGTTGGGCACAATATGTTGAACCCATTTGGCCACCCTCTTTCAATATGTTGCGTGTTGTTGGCTCAAGTTTGAACATGGTATTATTTCATACCAAACATTGTTATATTTTTTATGATGTTGTACTCGTTTCGTCCTGTTCGTGCAACATTGTTGCACCTGAGCATATGCACTAGTTCGATTTTCTTTTTCATAGCAACACGCGCACCAACCAACGTGTCGCAACAGGGCGGCCAAACGAATGCAACATGTCGCGCACAAAAATCTTGCAAAATGTGGCTTTTGGGCAGCCCCTTCACAACATGATCCAACAATGTCGTGAATCGTTGCGTTCATATGTTTCGAGCGTTTGGCCGGGGCTTAACGATGCAAGCCAAAATGTAATGGTGTTTCTTTCCCCCAAACCTTCCGGGTGCGCAATAACAACAGACTGATCAGCACATAAAGTACGCCTTCCACACAGGCTAGTTTTCATGTTACAGTGGAAGCTTTCTTGGCACACTCGTACGCGGATAGCTTTACTTTATTACGGCCCCACCTAGTCAAACTCCCGCTTTAGTAACTCCTATTCCAGGCCTGTATTTTCTTGCTTTCATAAAGCCCCGGGTCGCGTTACCGACACTTTTTCACACCCGAGGGTGTCTGCTTCCGAGACCTTCGACTGTATAACCCTAACGTAATATGGAACTCCAACAAATCACAACTAAGTTGAATTCTGCCAACAGTGAGAATTTATTAAAACATATTATGATGATTAGTTGGTTAGTTAATCCACTTCGCTTAGACCGGAGATTAGGGCTTCCACTGCAATCTTCCATCGGACCCGACTTTTGCTGTCCCTTTCACTTCATCCCATGACACCCCCAAGTCCTAATATTCTTGCTGGACTGGCCTTCTTTAAGACTTCTCCGGTTTGCACTTCCGCCTAGCTCCTTGTTCCCCTCAAGGGACAGGCGGGTGATGTTGAGGGCAGGCTTACATTCCACGTCCCGATTCGGGTACTGTACTTGGGGGACAATAGCTTCGGCCTTAAGAGCGTCATAGTTTGCCCCCTTCCCTCCCCCCCTGTGTTGGTGATTGGATGGGTTTAAGTTACTCCCCTTCCAGTCGTGGGGAACTACCCATCTTCATCCAATGTACGGGTGGTTAGCCCGGGGATATTCGCGTGCGCCTATTAGCCTCAGGAATCGTTGAAGTGTCCCCCCCAACTTTCCACCCGAGTTCACCCCTACACCACGATGAGGCACCTCCGAGGAAATGGGGACTGTGAGGTCTCTGGGCGCTCCGACTTCCGTAGGGAAATTGATTATTAGCCAGTCAATATATATGCAAGTTAAAATCTCTCAACTACGCTTGCTTGCTAAAAGCAATCAGCAAACGTTTTTGTCATAATTGCAAATTTCATTGTTGTCAGGCAATTGACCATGAAGGTGGGATTATCTCTCGCGTATCGTATCTCACGTGGCGACTGTAACGCTATAACATATATATGTCTGGATTTATCAGAACCGGGTCAAAGTCACAGACACCTTTCTATGAACTTTCCTGCAATGAATCCATCAATCAAAGTCAACACATCACTATAGTTTCCGTGCACTCCAGCCTTGGTTCTGAGTGTGAAGCTCCAAGCAGCTGGTGACAAAAAATGACATTCACTAGAACAGCCAACAGCCATTCTTAGACCCAACCCATCCCCCTGAGATTGCACCGTTCATCCCCGTTCAAGTATCCTCTGCTAGTGCCAGGCTCCAGCTGCATGGTGCACACTAGCTTGTCGCGAGCCCCCCTATCGCCGGTGGTCAAGCGAAAATGTTTTGGTGCAATTTTAAGCCCCGTTATTATAAATCCAGACACATATACGCGACATTTTGAAGAAGAAAAGCAATGAAATGTTAGGATTTTATTACTCCCCAGCCTATTAAAAAGACCATGCAAGTTGAGAATTAACTGCGTTTCTAAAGCATTTAGATTACTGGCCTATACATGCACATCGTCGCCTAGGCATCCGATTAGATTAAAACAGCAAAAATCCCGCGAGTAAGCACTACTTTAAGAAAGTATTAGGTTAAAATTGACCTACTACACCCCCTTTATGTAAGAACCACTTTCGCCTAAAATTTGGAAACAGGTTCAAATGCAAATTTCATATAAGAAAAAGGCTGCATACCACTAAAAACTCTATCCGAAATAATGAAATGTTTGGCTTCCGAAAATAAGACCCTGTAAATAGCCTAAAACTCAGTCAAATACCCTTTCTGAAAGAACCCGTTTTGGCTAACCTGGAAAAAATGCAGGTTCTTACTCACGGGTTTATATTGTAGGTAACAGGGTTGTTAAATATATGCCAACCATTTTTAACCTTTTAAGCTTCTCGTTACATATGTTTTGGAATACGCAAGAAACAAATAAGTTTCATTCATCATCAGACAATTCGCTGTCTGATGACAGTTGTAAAATGAAGGCCTCATCGTCTACAACATCCTCCATCATTGATTCGTCGGAAGTTTCTACATCAGGAAGATAGTCAATACCACTCAAATACGCATAACTTTTTTCGGCCTCGGCGTAGTCAACGGGTTTAGGGGAATCCTTGATACTACCCCATGAAAGCAGCAGCGAGGAAATGTGTTTACAATGAGAGATCCGTTTCTTTTTAAGACAATTGACCATTCCTGCGTTGAGAGGGATATCAGTGTGAGGCAGAAGGGCGTCCACTGATTCATCAATACGCGTGATTTCGTTTCGCAGAAAAGAAACAAGGCGATTCATTTCCTCCTTTAGCAGATCGAGCTCTTCCTGACACCTGTTATGTAAGCAGGAAAGGTCAATTATCTGCCTCCTAACAATAGCGGGAACGGTGTCTCCTTCCTCTTGGACTTCCGAATAAATGCCGTTCCTAGGATCCTTGGCATCGTCATAAAGAATACGGGGTACATCCTCTGAAAGATACCCATTTACTTCAGCCAAGGTCTTATGGATCGACTTCACGACTTTGTCGATCTGCTTTGCGAGCTTTATGGCAATTGCTTGGCCATCTGAATACAAAAAAAAAATTCACAATAACTAAAACGCAATACACGAGCATTTTTGGGGGGTTAGTTTAGCAAATATAAATGCGTATAACTTGGGAACTGGGAAAGTAAGCCTTTATGCCCCTTCTCAAAATATCCAAGCGCAATGCTTAGAGTCACACTTACAAACAATGGACAACGGAATTTCAAATCCTAAAACTAAATGGGTACTCCGCAACATGAGGGAAGCACATGTCTTACTGCAGACCCTGATCATCAAAGCACACATGCTACTGAATAATTTTAAAAGCAGTTTCTCCAGTACATTACCAGCATACTTTCGTTTCAGTTCTACCAAGAAACATCTTTCGGACGCCATACAATGTAACTTTAATAACAGTTCGCTCTTTCTCTTCTCGTAGAGGCGTGACTTAACGGTTAAAAACACACGCGACCCATCGGACCATCTTTCTTTGATGAGATGCTTCTTTTCCATGGCTAATATGGCCTTCTCGTTCCTGTGTACAATAGATGCAGATGACTGTCACTTGTTTTAAATTTCGACATCGTAAAGTATCTGTATGCAGAACCTGATTAATCCAGTCGTTGCTTTTTCTGCTTTTTCTAGCGGCTTCAAGGAAGATATTTGCATATTAATGACTTACCGTTTGATTTTTTTTTCGACATCTTTTACCCTCCCTTGATCTTCATCTTGTACACAATTCAATTCACTTCTGAAAAAAAAGAAAAAAAAAAAAAATATATATATATATATATATATGTATATGTTATATATAAACGAATAAACAAGAAAATAAATTGCTCCACTTATCCTAGGAGTGCTCAATGCAGAAATATGGATAGGAAAATACAAATATAAGAAAGAAAGTATTACTAGTAAATCGAGTTTCACGCTCAAGGCGAACATCAGACTGAGTCAGTCTACGAGAAGATGTCATTTATAAGTATTATATAATACGCACGCATCATGTTCAGTTAAACACTTAGTAATTAGACTAACGATACACGGTTGAAAGGTCAAGGAGAGTATGAATAGCATATTTATATTTATAGTACATTTAAACGCACTTTGTTTGGTAAATTTGGCGGGAGGTGTTCTACTGTAATCCAATACAACAATTGTTACTGTAAATCATAAACATTTCTACAAACTATATTACCTGAGTTTTTTGGACATGAGGAGCAAGCTGACATATGACTCATCCCATAGCAGTATTAATCCTGACATATTTTAAAATACTATATAAGTGAATGCATAAAACCTTTTATTATATAAGCAGCAGTGAAATACCATGTGAGCTTTCGAGCGAAAACATGATATCTTCACACCTGAAAATAACATGTTCTTGTTAAACACTCGAAGAGAAATTTCGTATCTTCTTGCAGTCATGTAATATCCTCTATTTCTCCTATTGATTTTTAATACAGTCGGACCTCTATTAAGTGGCCACCCTCGGGACTTTGAAAACTGGCCGCTTAAGAAAGGTTGGCCGTTTAATAGAGGTATCAAATACTGTAGTTTAGAGCAACTGAAATAATTTGGGACTTTAAAAGATGGCCGCTTATAATTAATGGAGGGTGGCCGCTTAAAAGATGGCCGCTTAATTGAGGTTCTACTGTAATTGTTGAGGAATAAAACTACCGTGTTCTTTAGGTTTCAGTGCTTCCACTTCTTCCTTTTGCCACTCTTGTATCACATCATCATCACAACCTAGTACAGGTAAATGGATGCATTGCAATAATCATATGGCATGCACTTATTTAAAAGTCATTATGCTGTTTATCATTGCAATGACTAAAAAATGAAATGAAATGTATACTTGGTAGGTTTTCAGTGAGTTCCTCAAGCTTTGCACATACATCCTGTAAAAGAGTTTCTGCCCTTACAAACTTTGCTTTTAGAGTGACACCTGTGAATATTAAAAGCAATCAGCTTCTTTTTCTCGAAAAAAACTTAATAATTTCAACAATGAAAGAAAGCACATACTAGTTGATATGCCTTTTACTTGTCAGCAAAACCCACAGAGACAAGAAAGTTATGTGGTCAATAAAGAAACCATACCAAACTTGTGATACAAATGTTGGCCATAGTGAAGAAGCCCATCTGTCAAAACATCTGTCCTTTTGTGAGCACTCATTTCTTTGGTGACAGAGGAAAACCTGCGCAGAAAGGACCATAACCTTTCCACCCCTTCACCATCTGTTAATCCAGTTCCTTTGATCCTTCTTGGACTGTATTGGATCTATAGTCAATCAGATTGAGATAAAAAAAAACAAGGCATGAACATTGCATCAGTAGTTGGCCAGTACTTGTACTAGCCTGCAGTGCATGCGGATTTTAGCATCCGGGTGTGAGTGAATATATTTCCAAATAGGAAAACAGTGGAGAGTTGGAGCAATAAAAATGTGTACCAAGCAAGTAGATGTAAGCCCCCCTTCCACGTCATTTGCTTTTGATTTTGGAAATTGCTGTCAGATTTCTGCTCGCTTTCTGTTTGCCCAATGGTAATTATAGGATGTTTATTATAACAACTGTATTTAACCAGTCTTGAGGTACGGCCACACTAAAAATTTCTTCACATTGTAACAAGGCCATTTACTAAAACTAATATACTAACCTGGCAGGATGCCTTGTGGCCATAGCAGTGGAATATGGGTATGGCAACATCAACACCTTCCAAGAGGTTTTCCTGAGATGAACACTAACAAATTCAATTATGTAAATGAAAATTGTGTCAGTAGTGATAAACTATTCTGAACTTAACATGTAATCCTCACACATTTTGATGCACTTTACATGTAAACAATAATGGTAGTTAACACAAAGAAGAGAAGAATCTGTACTGATTGGGATTTGAGCCCATGACATTGCCATGGCAATGCTCTTCCAGTTGCGACTTAACTACGAACCTCCAGAGGTTGAGACAGACAGTACCAATGAAAGGAAATGATGAAAGGGCAATGGAATTACATGAGCTGCAAAAATGCCATTTATTTTATTGTAAGAATTACATATCAGAACTTATTATATTTCATTTCTGCAATTTACATAGTTCCATCGATGTTGTAAAAAATCATCATTTAATTAAATCTCAAACTAGAAAATACTTAAGCCAATGCTACATAACTATATACCAATTCAGATTTACATTTAGCCTTCTCCACATCCATGTGAAAATACTTTACTTACTTTCAAATGAGCTTCTAATAGACAAGCGATGTCATACATGATGATGGCCCTGCTGCTGGTGCCCTCATTAAGACTCCTTAGCCTCTTAAGCTCATAAACAGAGTATGATATTCTGTAGAGAGAAAAGATTATTGAATAGGTAAAAAATCAGTAATGTATAGTGTACATAAGGAATCATACGATTGTCAACATCACAATTTCACAATTAATGGCTCTATCCTCTGTAGGCAACTCTCTGACAGACAACACATGTAGAATCGACATAGGCGTAATATCATATAATATACAAATTACACCTCTTTCAGCAATATATTTCATTTACTCGTGATTTATAACGTATCTACATACCACTTACCTTTCACCATGCTTTATGCTATGGAATCCTTTAGGAAAGTCATGTCTGCATACTCGCCCAAAGACACCTTTCTCGTCAAAGAGTTTGTTTTTGCCCTTTGATCTTAAAGCTGAAAGAACCTCTCCAGCATGGAACTTACTGCAGTTCTGTGAAAAGTAAAAGACCAAAATAGACAATCTTGAATTGAAAGGGCCAAAAGGGAATTAAATCACACAGTTAGCAAATTAACATCTATGCCATAATGTAAGAGCATTGCATTATCTTAAGTACAGACCTGTTCCAGGTCTGTTCCAGCTTTGCCATAACTGTTGACAAAATTATCAACATCATCCTGGTCTGCAAATAGGAGGGTTCCATGTTTGGGTGTACCTAAACTATGCCCTTTGTCCTTTTTTCTACACAGTCCAAAGCACCCATCCATGCTTTCAATGAGAACACCTTCATCCTGTTTAAAAGAGAGGTGATTCAAAGAAAGCAATAGATATAGAAATGAACAACAACACTAACATCTGCAGAACTACAGTGTAAAAGATGAGAGTATTTTGTGTGACCCCAAATAAATGCTTTTCTGCTATTCAGAAAAAAAAATTAATGTATATAGTTACCCTAGGACATAAAGGACACCAAGCCCCACTGTACAAGTTTCCAACGTGCTTTGTACAATGCCTGTAGTGATACATGAAATACCTTCATGTGAAAACAAGAACATGTGACTGAATTAGTACTTTCTTACAGCAAGTTGGTAAATGTACCTGTATGCAATAATGATGATGATAAAACAATTGTAATAATATACAACAATTTCTGAATTGTGATTGGCTGAGAACAAGTCTATTTATACCAAACAGTACAGAAAAGTGAAATTAGTGCAATTTCAGCAGTGCAAAATGGCATCTTGGACAGTGACGGCAGAATAACAATCTGACTTACAAAATGGCAGACAAAAGTGAAACAGGATCAGAACTTGAAAATGCAGTATCTAATGATTACATACAATGTAGATACAATTAGAGTTTCCATTTCTCAAGAATTGAGAAGTAGAGGAATAAACACAATGGTGACAAAAATAGGCATGAACGGGAGATTTACCTGGTCAATGCGGGCACATGGCCATCAAACTCAAATATAAAATACTTCACTTCTTTTGAAAATGCAGGACAAAATTAAGATTTACTAAAACAATACTACCAGTATCTAAGAGCGGATAACTTGTTAGTTGTGTGGTGCTCCCTTTCTTAAGAGAGAAAGCAGAGACGAAAACAAAATTTCATTTGGAAGCAAAGCTTGCTCCAGATGACAATAACAACAGGTGCAGAATTTTGTATTGTAACTGCAAAAAGCTGTAAAATAAAATAAGGCAGAAACACAAAACTGCAAGTAATTCCTGTGATCTTCCTAACAAAATGCCTTCAGAAGTAAAAATGCGGATGACTGCAAAACCTTGGCATCAATTTTTGCTTTTCTCTTGTAGCCACTTCTTCTGTTTTAACAGTCATATGGCCTTTACGGCATTCTGTTTGTGTAATCAGTTGATTTTACCAGAAGGGGCGATAAGCCCCTTGCTCAACCAGCTAATAGCAGGAACACAGGGGGGGGGCAGTACTGTCATTAAGTATTTGATCAGCCATTACATCGCAGTTATCACCCGTAGCAATGCAATACATAAGCAAGTTTAATGTAGCACAAATGCAAAACCGAGGTCACAGCCAGCATAGCACTAAAGGTCACTAAGCCATGCAAGCCTCACCATTACATAAAGGTGATGACCCATGGTGAAGATTCAAATGTATAAAGAGTTATGTGTGAACTGAAACTCTTCCTAAATTATTATTATTATTAGTATTATTATTATTATTATTATAAATACAATTATAATAAATACAATTGTATACTTAGTATTAGTTGATTTCAATAAAGTCATGTTATTATTATTATTATTATTATTATTATTATTATTATCATCATTATTGTCAATATATTACTATAGCAATAACAAGAAAAGTAATAATAACACCTAACAAAGAATAAAAACATCCACATAGCAGCTCGGATACTTTCAACCTTTATGCACACATACCTGAATTCTTCAAAGCATTCTGAGTTAAGAATACTGTAAATTGAGCTCACCTGAAGAACATAGAATTCAACTAGAATCAATCAATTTAAAAAGGCTGGACATAATTATCTACAGAAATTCTCTTAACAAAAAATGTTTGCAAGCAAACCTACATGTGTTGGTTGTAGCTGAGGATTTAGTTCTGCGATCACTTCAGAGATGTTTAGCAGGGACACTTGACAATGAAGAAAGACCTTCTCCACAAACTCCATCAGTTTGAAGCTGAATCCTGTGGTAGGATTTGCTGGTGACCCCGGCCAGAACTGGCATTTCAAGAGTGTGACAGCATGTGGCTCACAGTCACACACTTGTACATATTTGAGGTGATGATTTCCTGACAAATCATTCATAGGAAAATAAATATTGACAAAATGGAAGCAGATAACAGGGCTTGAAGGCTGTGTATACATCTAATTAACCAAGTGCAAAGGCTCTACTGGGAGAATGTCAGCCTCAGGAATTAACAGTACCGACCAAGCACAGCGAGGCCCATACTTAAAAGACTGAGGGTTTGTATTCTTATGGCACAGCTGAAAAGATTACATAGATAGACAGAGGACAACAAAAAGGATTGAGACAGAACATGATTGTGACTGAACACCCTCCCGGCGTTAAGGCGGAAAAAATATAATTTCCACATGTTGTTTAATAAACTCATAAAAAGTAGCAAAGAAACTAAAAAGTAGCATAAAACAATGTCTGATTCTCAAACTCAAATAGTGGAGGGGTGGGTCTCCCTGGGGGTTGAGAGAATTTTCATTACAGGCACATGTGTATCATTATCATTATCATTAAGATATTCAGTATCAATGATTTTACGAAAACCGCACGAAAATGTGAAATAGGAACAGCTAAACCGAAAAGAAACGCAATTCCTTTTTAAAACCATTATGGTACCTGAAGCATCCAGAAGTCTGAACAACTTTACTGTTGAGGTACTGCACGTATGGCCATAGCATATGGTTGCCTCGTCTGGATACAAAGGAATAAATACCCCATCCTATTAAGAAAAAGAAAACAAGAGCCCAATAAAGGTACAGTTTAGCTGGACACTAAAAGAAGCTAGAATAAAATACCAAAGGCCAGAAAACATTCATACACACCTTCCACTCCTCAAGTATATGAAACTTGTTTCTGTTGAGATGTAGAGCTCGAGCACATCCCACACAAAAGTACTGGCGAGGGCCACAGTATTCACATCGCGTTGTAGCGATATGTTCCTGGCAGTTTACACAATTTACATTGTCTGGGAGATGCTGCTCTTCAATGTACGTATTCAGCAACCTTTCGCGTACCTTTTCCCAGTTACAAGCGATACTCAAAACGCGATTTTGCTGTTGAGTTGTGGGTTGCTGCCTACTGAGATCGTCAACAGGGACATCTTGTTCTGCTCCACTGTCGATGTCCTCGCTATTTTCCTCCCTATTCTTTCGGGTCTTTTCAGGCTCCCTCCCAAGATCCACTTTCAGCGGAATCGAGACAGTAGTTTTCTTGCCATCGCGCCCGATATTCTTCACATTTAAGAATACTGGCTTTAACCGCCGCATCTCGTAGGTGAATTAAGCCCGAGGTAACTTTGATCAGCTGTTTTTTGGCAGCACGCAAATAAAGAGAAAAGAACGTCTACAAACCGAAAGCTAGTTGATCGTAATGGACGCCATTACTCTTACCTGCTCTCCCGATAAGTGAAACGATTTGATTGGTCGAAATGTTTATGCATATTTAATGAGTTGATGGGAAGACTTAGATGATCATCTGATATGGCTTGGACCCATTGATCTAAATTTAGAATGTTAGGGTGTTAGCCATTTAGATCGTGTAAGTAGGGTGTTCTGGAATGTATAACCTATATGTTAAAATTTTTAAAATTTTTGTTTACGCCATTTCCCTTTTGTCTTGTATCATTTTTACTTAGCATTTATTATTTTCTGAACTATTTGTTTACGTCTATTGTTATATTTTTATGGCTGACATTTTTAACATACAATAATTCCCAGATGAACTCAAATGTACACTTATATAAATCTCATCTATTTTTTTTTATTTAACTGAGGAAGTAAAGAGTATCTACGAAAACGTTTTTATAACGATAGAGTTTTACAATGTTTTATTTAAGCTGGAATGGCACAAATACAACTAAATAATTTCGACCAAGGCCTACAGAGAAGTTTTAATTCTTTTAAAAAAGATTCGAGAATATTCAACCTCAGAAAACACCTCACATAAACACAAATTATTTAATAGCCTCCCGCAGCAACTTTTTACGTAAAACCGTATTGAGCAATATAAAGATCGAGACTTTAACACTAACTTAGCAGCATATTTATTGCATATTGTCCCCAAAATATATATTAAACAATATATTTTATATTTCAATATTTTTTACATACTATTTATGTATTGTTAAAGTTTAATGTTAAATGTTTACAGGCTTGGGTTCATTGGGTTTTTTTCTTACACATCGTAGTAATCATAATCAACTAGTTGTTTTTTAAGTTTTGTTTCCGGACAGAGGTTGATGCATCTTGTATGTACTTCTTTGCACTCGGTAAATGACATGATTTTCTCGCATATAAAAAGTTTTCGTCTACATTTTGTGCATTTGCACTCGGCATCGCATTTATTCCGCTTTTCTTCAATAGCCAAGGTACTCTGGACAAAGATGGACATCAACAACAATTGAATTGTAGATCTCATCTTCAAACACAAATAATATATATTATAGAGTTAACTTCTTAGTAAACGATATTTCGTTTGAATTCTACAGCTACAAAATACACAGTTTAATTGGCTTTTAGGAAGAAGAAATCTTAATGCCTCTCAGTTATACGATTTGATCATTTTTAATTGCAACTTTAGTTATGCAATCAAACGTTTTTTTTCCATTTTTAACTATACAATGTTTGCCGATCAATCCTGTTTCTGTCAAAACTTGAATATTTGCGAGACTTTTATTTCAGTCTTCCTAAGCCAACTCGGCTTTCGGTAATATCCATTACCGGAGGAAGAGCATGGTAGCAATATAGATAATAAATGGTATCTGACATGTGATGGTTAACTGGTGTAGGTAAATGAGTATATCTCTCATCCGCTAAACACAAGAAATATATAGAAACCGGAGATAAGAGCGGTTCCGCAAGCCACGTGCATCTTGCTTGTCAAAAAATATGACTTAGTTTTAGCTTTTTGCATATCCGTAAAAGTGTGGGTACGGGGATGGCGCATGCAGTTGGCAAGATCTATGTTTTCAAGGACGAATGTCTTCAGTTAAATCCCAGAAGTCTACCAGGATTCGAATATTTGTCTGACCTTCTTTTCGGTCTAAGCCAACGTACTCAGTTTTCCATTCTCCGGGGTAGGTTAAT
>JAOTRI020102118.1:0-14040 GCA_028564885.2 Zoanthus sanctaehelenae
TCTCCCATTAATTTTGCTGCCATTTTGAATTTTCTCCCAGACCCACTACTTGCTCTCGCTTTCCGTGGTCAAAAACCCTCCCCCTCCCCCCCCCTCCATAAAAAGTCTGCCCCGCAATTCCTAAACTTCATTTGTTCAAACTTTAGTTATTGTCAACTGAAAAGCTGCAGCCTATACACTTTAAAAGTTTATTTTTGTTTTATTTCTTTATTTTACAGCCCAACTTTATGTAAAAAATATTTTGACAGTTAAAATCGCACATGAAATTAAAGTTCCATTAAAGAAAGAACCAAACAAAATAAATACGGACTTTGTAAACGTTTTATTATGCAAATTAAAGCGAGTTGTCAGCTTCCGTGAAATTAAAATCAAAATGCTTTCATCCCTGAAAAAGATCTAAAGCGTACCTTTACAACAGACAATTATTACAGAACTAACGAAGATTAAGTTTAATACAGAACTGAAAATAGTTCTTAATCTTTATTACACTTGTTATTGACATATAGGACAATTTCTTAAATTTGTAGACATTGAATGATTACTTGTCTTTTTGAAATTTTAGCCTGCGTAGCGGCGCACTGGAGTTAACTATGACTTACTTGAAAATTTAACAAACTTTATAAAAAGGCAGCCCTTTTTGTTTAGATATTTGCGACTTGGAAAGTGATCAAATGTTTCAATTTCGCATAAGGCCGTAAAGAACCAAAGGACCTTGAAACTGATCAATTAAATGTTTCAATTTCGCATAAGGCCGTACAGAACCAAAGTACCCCAAAGATATCAGTTCTTGGCTAGGAGTTCTAGCTGAAATTGATGGGTTGCTGTTATGGGGACATAATGAAAAGATCTATGTCTTCAAAGGGAATCGTTATTGCAGGTACCATAGCCGTGCTTGTACGTTCTGGTTTTATATCTCCCTAGGATGGCCTGGTGTGCCAGATAACATTGATGCTGCTTTTAAAGACATTTATTGGAAAACGTACTTTTTCAATGGAAATTTGTTTTATCTGTTTGACAACGTTGCAGACAAAGTTTCAATAGGTTACCCGAAACTGACATCAGCTGTGTTTTCCGACCTGCCTGAAAACCTTGACTCTGCGTTTACGTGGTTCAATTATAACTTCTACTTTTTCAAGAGAGATTTATTTTATATTTGGAGTACGTTCTCAAAACGGGCAAACGGTCCGTTCCTGATTAAAAACAACTTGAAAAATCTTTGCTTTGTTTAAAAAAAATGTTGAATATAAAATTAGCGAGTTGTAGCTGTTTTTCCTTTTTAGAGATTATACTTTGGACCAAAATTTTGGAATGAATCAAGAAATTTAAATCTTGATTTATAACCAATATACCAGCACCTATTTAGTTATTATGACTCACTTGAAAATTTATCTAAGCTTGCAAAACGGAAGTTTTTTTTTTGATATTTGCGACTTGGAAACTGATCAAATGTTTCAATTTCGCATAAGGCCGTACAGAACCAAACTATCCCAAAGATATCAGTTCTTGGCTAGGAGTTCCAGCTGAAATTGATGAGTTGCTGTTATGGGGACGTAATGATAAGATCTATTTCTTCAAAGGAAATCGTTATTGCAGGTACGATAGCCGTGCTTGTACGTTCTGGCTTTATATTTCCCAAGTATGGCCTGGCGTGCCAGATAACATTGACCCTGTTTTTACAGCCATTTATTGGAAAACGTACTTTTTCAATGGAACTTTCGTTTAACTGTTTGACAACGTTGCAGACAAAGTCTCAATAGGTTACCCGAAACTAATATCAGCTGTGTTTCCCGGCTTGCCTGATATCCTTGACTCTGCGTTTACGTGGTTCAATTATAACTTCTACTTTTTTAAGAGGGATTTATTTTATATTTGGAGTAAGTTCTCAAAACCGCAAACGGTCCGTTCCTGATTAAAAACAACTGGAAAAATCTTTGCTTTGTTTAGAAAAAAGTTGAATATAAAATTAGCGAGTTGTAGTTGTTTTTCCTTTTTGGAGATCTTACTTTGGACCAAAATTTTTGGAAAGAATCGGGAAATTTAAATCTTGATTTATAATCAATTTACTAGCACCTATTTAGTCATTATGATTTCTTGAAAAATTAGCGAAGCTTACAAAAAGGCAATTCTTTTTGTTCAGATATTTGCAACTTGGAAACTGATCAAATATTTTTTTTTTCTAAATGGAAAATGAGCCAGTTTTAACAAAAAAAGATGGTTTATAGATTTTAACCAACACGATTTTTATTGTAGCGATAAATCCTAACTGCATCTTCTAACTTGGTTTCTTTTTTTTCTCGCCCAAAATTTTTGTCACGGATAAAACTACATTGCAAATGAAGTAAAACAATGTGGTATTGTTTGAACGGTTTTGTTATTTAAACTGTTAACATAGTTGTTAGAAATATTTGACATTTTGGTTTGAACCTCGGCACATCATTTTATGTCATCGGCTCTTCATGGCATAGGTTGTGATACTAGAATGTTTACAAAGAGTAAACCCGTAGTTCGCATCCGGGTTGCCAAAAAAGGATAAACTTTAGAAGGCATAGCTCATCCAACAGATATCAGATTTTTTGTTTTTACATTTAATTTCTCAATGCAGTTGGACTTTAATGAACAGAAGAACAACACACAGTTACTTTACTACAGCAATAAAATCAAACCTCAATAGGTTAGTTTTAGCACTCAGTTCTCCGTTAACAGCTCTTGACACAAGGACAACAAGGGAAATCATTTGAGGTTGAGTTTCTATCGATGATTTTTCTCAGTGGCTAAAGAAAGACGTAATTGCAATCTCACGAAAGGAAACCGTATTAAAAACGTGTTATTAAATTATATATTTATAATAGAACTCATGACAAACTAAAGTTACCTTTCTGGTTGCAATTATTTAGTTACGCACATATAATTTAAACCAGTCTAATATATTAGAAAGTGTAAGAAATGAAAATGTTACTGTTACAGCTAAATGCAATAAAAGTAATTGTAAAACAGAATCTAGCTGTCTTGTATTTATGTACCGGGTTTCCGTTTTAATCGAAATGAAAAGACGTACAGAACGTAAGTGATTAAGTTTTCTTTAAAATTATTCCCCCTACCTTGCTCGACCCACCCCTTCCATGGGATTTAGAAAAACGCTAACTCGATTTATTTACTTCTGCCCTTTCATATCTTTTTTTCACTTCTGTTAATCTGATTCTAAGCTTGTAAAACTCTTCAGGATATGTTGTTGTCGATGAACAAGTTTAGAGATAACGTAAAGCGTCCGCAAATACTTTTAAACAAGCGTAACTATAAAAAGTATATCAGAAAGATTTGAATTTACAAAATCACCGTCGGCTTTAAGAAAAGGGTTTATCCCTTTCTGGTACAAAATTGTTTATCGTAAATTACCTTGCTTTCCTTTTTAAAAGGACTGAACGGGAGGGTATTGAATAGACATTTCTTACTTCGAAAACTTGAATCTAAAAATGCAAACTGTTCATATAATTATCGTAGGTTTTTAAAAAGAATGATTGAGGAGTTAACGACGCAATTAAAGCAGTTCTTGAATTCTTAGTGAATTTCGCGTGCAATTGATCAAAAGTGATCACATGACCATGATAAATAGGAGAACAGAACACTCTCAGCAATTTATTATAAAAACTTTACCGTTTGCTTTTCGATTGCTTGCAAATGGCAGACATACAAAGGTTTCCGACAATAGGAAAAGATGAAATCTTAAATCTAATCAGTAATTTTTTTTAATGTATCCTTTATCAAAGTATTCACTCAAGTTATTAAATTTGGCGGGCTTTTGGGCGCACGTGCAAATGCTCACTTTCTACTGGTCGGTGCAGATATATATCCCTTTCAAATTCAGGAAATGTCAGGAAACAACATCCTTGCACCCGGGATCCTTCTCCTGGTCTCTCTCCCTGATGTTGTACATGTTTTGAAATAATGAAATGCAGATGGAGTAATTGGTTTATTAATCTTGACGGTCAAATGTCATACTTTGTTCTCATCCGCACTCTAAGAAATCGGAAAGATTTCCGATAGGGATCTGAGTAAAAATATGCTCTCATACAATCTCGATGTTCTGGTAAATGTTTATAATAATACACTCAAATCAGTCCTTGATCACCTAGCAACACATATCACTAAGACTGTAGTTAAAAGACCAACTGTTCTTTGGTTCAGTGATGAAGTCAAGTCTCCGAAAAAAGGGCGGAGAGGAAATGGCGCAGAACAAGGCTATAAGGTGAGCTGTTGGATTGTACGGCCAAAAAAAAATTGGCAACCTGTGTTATCAAGAAAGCAAGATCTGACTTTATAAATGAAAACTGCAGTGACTCGCGTAAGCTCTTCAAGTCTGCAAAAACGCTGTTTAACCAGGAGGTGGACGTAAAGTTTGAAGGTTACCACGACAACACAAAATTAGCCAATGATATAGGCAGGTTTTTCGTGCAAAGAATCTAGTGGATTCGATCTGAACTCGATAGGCAGCCGCCACTGCAAATTCTGGTTTATCGTTAGAGGCACCATCCGCAAGCCCAGTCCAGATAGCCACCTTCACAATCCGAAGTCAGGAATATGTCAAGAGTTTAATTGGAAAATTGAGCAAGAAAACCTGGACCTTAACCCTATGCCCACTCGTCTAATGGTTGAGTGTCTTGACGCTCTCTGCCAGTGCTTACTAAGATGATTAACCTTTCTCTCCAAGGCGGAACTTTCCCTGATAACTGGAAGCTGGCTGATGTAAAACCGAAATTGAAGAAAACTGGTACCGACGCACTATTTATTAATTTGCGACCCATTAGCAATCTGTCACTTACTTCAAAACTTACCGAGAAAGCTGTTTTTACTCAACACACACAAACACCTTGCAACAAACAAGCTCTACCCAAAAGCACAATCAGCATGCATATCGTAAACTCCACAGCACAAAACCGCTCAGCTACGAGTGAAAAATGACATACTACTCAACATGAACCAGCAACGTGTCACCTTACTTGTACTTCTAGACCTCAGCGCAGCTTTTGGACTGTGGACCACACATAATTGCTCAATTGCCTTTCCGGGGACTTTGGAATTACGGGACATGTGTATTCTTGGTTGGAGTCCTATCTTCATAACATATTCCAGTCCATTCCATTAATTCTGGGATATCAGATAAACTCCATACAAAATACGGTGTACCTCAAGGCTCGTGTCCTGGCCCACTAATCTTTGTCCTTTACGGAAGCATCATCGAACAACATCTATCCGTTGTGCACACCTACGCTGACGATACGCAACTATACCAGTCGGTCTCTTTACTGGCTATGCAAAGCTGCATTGCAGATGTTAGGTAATGGATGCTCTAGGAGAGGCTAAAACTAAACGATGACAAAACCGAATTCATTATCATCGGAACGAGACAATAACTCGTCAAAGTTAATATAGACTCCCCGCTGGTCAGTGAGAGTAATACTGCTCCAGTCAACAGAGTAAAGAACCTAGGCTACTGGTTTGATGGGCAGCTCAAAATGGACACTCAAATAAAAAGTATCCGTAAGACTGCATTTTATCATTTATTTCACATCAGAAGAATAAGAAAATTTCTTAACTTTGAACGCACGAAGATCCTAGTTAATGCCTTTGTAAAAAGCCGCCTGGATTTTTACAACAGTTTGCTTTATGGGCTACGAAAAAAAAACAAAAAACAAAAAAAACAGCTCCGGAAATTAGAGAGAGTCCAAATCGCAGCTGCTCACCTAGTTTGTAATGTAGATCGTTTTGACCACATCACTCCATCATTGTACCGACTCCATTAACTACCCATCAACTACAGGATTTAATTAATTTTTTTTGTGTGAGTACAAAGCTCTTAATGGTATTGCGTCTTCCTATAAATTATATCTGATCTTTTAAAACTGAAACCAGACTCTAGATATAATCTCAGAACCTCTATTGATACGCTTTTACTGCAGTATCCTAATTTTAAAAGTCTTAGGACATTAGGTGATCGCTCTTTTAAATGTTCCGGGGTAAAAGTGTGGAACGAACTGCCAATAGACATACGCAGTGCCACCACTGTAAAAAAATTAAACGCCTCCTCAAGAAGCATTTTTTTAAAAAAGGCATTCAATGCGGATAATTAATAATTATTTAGCTGTTTCATTCGAATTTTAAATAAGTACAAATAATTATCTATTTATAAATTACTATAGTTATAAGTTAATATATTTTTTAATTCCATTTAAATATGTAGATGTTTTTTAGTTAGCTGTAATTTTATTATCACACGCATGTGAGCATCTATCCATCATGTAACACGCGCAATACAAGTAAATAAATTATTAACTATTGTTATTAAAGACGCTTTTGCCGGAAGCATTAAACTAAACCATTAACAATAGAAAGCGTTCGTAGCAAGGTTAGGATGGAAATCGAACCTATCATTCGTTAAACAAGACCGGAGGAATTGAGGTGTTGCGAAAAATAGAGCTAATTGTGTACACCATAGTATCTGAAAAGAAAAGATTTGGGCCTCAATTCAGCAAGGGTTTTACAAGAATACTGTCGCTCTGTATCCATGTCCTATTGGTAACATTCTCACCATTTATTACAACTTCTTTTTTTCGTCCTCGCGTTTGTTAAAATTCAGGCTTCACCAGCCTTCTGAAGTATCGGAGTTACAAACTGGGACGCGTGATACAAAAAAGGTATGCTTTCGTAACGGAGTAGCGTATGTAGGATAGCGTGGAACAAGATGTGCGAGATCGAGGGTAACGTTAAAATTAAACCTAGCTCATTACGTTCGCGTGCGGATCTGGAACAAGCACTTTTTAGATACAGTTTGTCAACAAATGGAACTGTTCCGATGTTACACGAGCGCCTCTCTGTTTATTTGCGAAAGTTAGAATCGAAAATGAGAAAAAACGTGGTACACAGTGTCAACGCGCAACTGCCATGACCCTCGGCACTGTGTATGGCTAGCGATGATGTGCTGTTGGTAGCCGATGAAGGGCTAAGAGTAATAAATCAACTTTCCCTCAAAAGAGATGGTGTAACAATCAGGGGCAAATCAATGACAACATTTTCACATTACCCCACACATATCGAATGTATGGAATCCATGACAATTTTGGAAACAAAAGTATCCTTTGCAGGACGAAAGAACGAGAAATGACAAAGAGGTCTTTATTCTGTAAGCATGGAAACCACAATAATGGAATGTGTTATCCAGAATGGTGGCCTAAGTTGCAAAAAGATCAAGAGAGTATTCAAATTTAATGAGCTGCTAGACTTCACAGAGATCGGAACTCCTTATGTGAGGTCATTTAACCCGTACACCAACGAAGTTGTACATCTTGCTGCACAGAATGATTGTACTGGACGATGTTATAGTTTTAAACAAGTTCATGGTATTTGCAGCGTTTCGAATACTATATTTATTACAGACGCAGCAGAACAAAAAATAAGACTAATAGTTGGCATGAGCGACACTTTGTTCTTCCTATATTTTTGGGACTTATATATGACAGTTTTGGAATTACGTTTAAAGGAAGCACAAATGCACAAATGACTTGAAAATTCGTGGTGTCGAATGTACGTAAAGTACATTCAAGAAAAGAAATGAACTAAACAAAGATGCGTCGACAAAATTAATGGTCCTCAACGAGCTGTTGACAAATGGCCCTCAAGGAACTCTTTGCAATAAAAAGCAGACCTCAATTGCCAATCTTATGATAAATCTTGAAAAGTAAATCCAGAATTCAAGTACAACGTTGTTTTCAAAACATTTACTTTGCATGCAGAGTCACACTTTGATAGAAGTTATTCGATTGTCTCCTTTTATATTATATATTTAGATGTGTATCTATAAGTCATGCACGCGTGCACATTATTATTAATTTGTTTTTCACGCGCAAACTTACTGTTTTTGATGTCGTTGTTGTTGTTGTTGTTGTTGTTTTGTCATATATGCCACGAATACTGGTTTTAACGGATTATCTATTGATTTTCCTTACTTTATTAACGTTGTTCAGGTACTCTGCTCACTTAGTGGGTGGCTCCACCCAAATTGTTCTTCCAGTGGAACAGGAGTTAATGGAGCCGAAACCAATTGTAGAATTGTACACAATTTGGGCATCCTGCTGATGAACAGTAACTGTTTTGCTATTTTTTTCAGCAGCATTATTGTTATGTCTGTTCAGATATCTATTTAAGAATGAGACATGTTGTAATCTTTAGTTTTCCATGGACTTTGGCACTAGAGCAAAAGAATCTCTTAAACAATTTTCTAAATGGGCGGCATTTTTGTATGCGCTGATGCATGGCTGCATTTTAAACAGCTTTCTGGATTTTTATTTATTTCTTATCTTAAATATTGAGGCTATGGGAAACCTTTGCTCTAATCATGTTTAAAAGGGGTTCTTGAAAAGGATCTGACCGCTATGTTGTGGACGCCGTGCAGGGAAACTAGTAAAATCGAAAGAAGCAATTCTTCGTTACCAAATTAAATCAATCCAACAACCAAGGTCAGCCAACCGTGAACCTAGAATTTCATCAATTTCAAAACTTTTGAGTGGCCACAATCCGGAAAATTGCATCAACATCACTTCTAAAATATTGCAAATCAATTCAGTATAATGAAAGGGTAAAAAAAAACTTTAGTATTATGAAATTTACGTTCCAAATTCAGCAAAATATTTGCAATGCAAATTTAGATCTTCTTTGTTTGATAAAGTCATGGCTTCAAGAACACGTTCTAGACACTGTAATCGCTATTGACAGAAAAACAGCTACACACGGTGGTGTTTGTGTGTACATTAGAAACTCAGTATTCCGTGCTAAAGGACTTCTCCACCACCCGCCTTTGGATGTTTTGTGGGACAAAATACAACCAAATCGCCTCCCGAGGGGAATCAGCACAATCGTAGCTAGAGTACTTTACCACCCGTTCCAAGCTGAAAACACCGCAATGCTTAACTATTTTATCGAAAGTCTCACGTCTATTGAAACTCGATATGCCAACTGTGAGATACTTGTGCTCGGCGACTTTAATCACTTTCGACACGAGATTAAAAAATTAACTCAAATTTTTAATCCGAAGCAAATTATTCCCTTCGCAACTAGAGGTTCTAATACCTTGGATTTAATTGTTAGCAATTTATAAAAATTTTACATCACACCTATTAAGCTCCTTACTTTTGGTCTGTCCGACCACGCAACTGTTGAAGTTCAACAAAAAGACCGCATTCAACTTTCAGCAGCATAATTTACCTTCCAAAAGAGAGAATTGTGGCTAAGTAGCCGTATGGCAATGCAATCATACCTTCCTCAACAGAGTGGACACATGCGCAGACAAAGCCTTTCTCTTTGAAACTATTGTCTAGACAGGCTAAGGACTTTGTACTTCCCCTTCGATCTCAAGTTGTGCACTCAAGTGTGTCGCCATGGATGAACCAAACTCTTAAAAATCTGATTAAAAGACCCCAGCGTGCACTAGCAAGGGGGAATGCGGCAACCTTCAGACTACAACGAGATTGTGTCGAGCGAGATCGGATTTGTCTAGCTAAGTACAACAAAGTTAAAGTTGGTAACCTAAAAAAATACAAGCCATACTTGTGGTGGAAGGAAGTGAAGAAGCTCAGCGGCATGACTCCTGCGTCAGAAAAGCTGAGCGATCCGACCAAACATCTTCAAAGCCTCATTGGAACGCCCTTCACCGTCTTGGAAAACAGCTACCATTGTGCCTATTCCAAAAAAACACTTAAGGATATCAACAAAGATCTAAGACCAATATTGCTGAGCCCACTTTTGTCCAAAGTTGCTGACGAATTCGTTGTGAACGAACACGTGAAGCCAGTCATCTTAAGCAAAGATTAAGAAATTTAACCATTTAAGAAGCTCGGGCCACCTTTTCGATTTAGGTAATGTCAAGATTCTTAACAAGGAGGAAAATTGGTCAAGACGAGGAATTAAGGAAGCTGTTTGGGAATTGAGAGTCCTTCACTCAACAAGAAAGGGAGTTTACGGTTTGTGCTGACGCACACGGGGACCGTGCGCTACTAGACGTCCCGGATCAGCTATCACGTGACACGTATGTTTCACCTGCTGACTCGGCAGAATCCTGAAGAAGGCCGTGTGATATGGCCGAAACGTCGATTGTCTCAGTTTCAGTTTGAGATTTATTCTTTTTCTACTTATGGAATAAACTGAATGAATGAAAATATTCATTATTAAGAAAAAAACAATTCGGCACCATTCCCAAATCATCAACAACACATGCGCTAATTGCTATGATCCATAAGTGGACAGAGGACACTGACAGAAATGGTGCAAGTTTAAGAGTTGTTCTCTTTGACTATCGCAAAGCCATTGATTTAATCGATTACAATATTCGCGCAGGAAAACTGGCTACGTTAAATATTCCATATAAGATCAGATGATGGGTCATAGACTTCCCCATTTTCCGAACACAAAAAGTTAAACCGGCGCTCGACTGTAAATCTGAATGAAAGTACATACCAGCAGGCGTCCCTCGGGGGACCCAGTTGTGGCCGTAGTTCTTTTTACTAATGATCGATGACGTCGATGTGGCAGACACTGACGTTTGGAAGTTTGTTGATGACACCACAATTTCGGAGTGCGTGGAAATAAATGAAAAGAGTAAGATCCAAGTAGCCGTGACAGAGTTGATTGAGAAAGCCCAAGCCAACAAGTTTCAGTTGAATGAATCAAGATGTAAAGAGTTTTCAATTACCTTTGCAAAGACCGATTCCCATTTCAACCTTAGTTTGGTTAATGAGCAACCCTTAGAAACTATTTCAACTGCCAAGCTTTAAGATCTGAATATTTCAAGTGACCTCAAATGGAATCATCATGTTTCAGAAATAACTAGAGAAGCAGTGCCTCTGTTCTACATTATGAGACAACTCAAAAGAGCAAATACTCCAACAAAAGATCTGTTGACTTTCTATTCCACGTACATCCGTCCCACACTTGAATATACCATCCCGTTTTTCACAATAGTCTGCCAAAATACCTTTCAGACGATCTAGAATTATGCACCCCCTTTTAATCTTATTCAGAAACACTTTGAGCAAGTGGGATACCTACACTTTCCCACCGCAGGGAACTCCTGACAAGAAAGTTGTTCGTGGAGGTCACAACATATTGGAGTTACAAGCTACACAATTTACTGCCTGATTCGAACAGATGCCAATACAATCTAAGGTGCCAACGGAAATTTTGTTTGCCAAGGAAAAAAACTGAACGTTTTAAGAACTCTTTTATTATTAGTAATTGTAAATCTTTGTAGCCTTTTTTATACTTATATTCTCCAATGTAAAGTTTTTACACAATTCAGCCTTTTTACTGTAAGACTTATTAGAGTATTTATCAATCTATCCAATGTACTTTACCAATCCAGCGTCCTATTATCCAGTTCCCCAAACAAGAATGTTTCTTGCTGACATCAAGTTTATGTCGCCAATCCCATCCAAGACGCTCCCCGAAAAGGAGACAGATGCTAGCCTCTGGGTAGGAAGAATTGGATTTAAAATAAAGTAATCATTTATTCTTTATAATAGTAGTTCACTTTAAAAATATCCTTTCGGGAAAATATTGTTATTCTTAGAAGTTGAACGGAACAAATGCAGCTTCCCTTGGACATACGCTGAAAATAATGCGCTAGTTTCCCGGAGAAATTCATTTCAGCGAATTAAAGAATTGGACAACGATTTCTTACCCTTGACCAGGTAAGAGTAACATAGTGAAGGTGAGCATGCATTTCATTGCACAGGTCTTGAGCTGGAGAACGCGATCAGTTCTATATGATACTTACAAAACTGCAAAAAGATGACATTAAATGTGTATGTCCCAAAGACTTAGGATCTTCTAAATACAAAAGATAAATACACTAAAACTTCCAGAAACCTTTGATTTTGAAAGCGAAGATCTATAGCATATGTAGCAAAAATGGAAAGACAAAATTCAGTCTTTATTTTGATCTAGCGAGAAAAAATAACAACGACACAATGGTAAAGCTTTTTCTTTATCTTATAGGCTCTAAGGGCCGTAAAGTTTATGAGACAATGAAATTTGAGACGCCTGATAAGGACAAAACAATTGAGGAGCCGCTCAAGTTGTCCGATGAATACTGCGACTCAAAAAGAAATGACACTGTGAAGAGACATAATTTTTTATGATAAATCAGGAGGCAGGTAAAGATTTTGAGAAATATCTTACAGAATTAAAAATTTTAGAGAAAACCTGTGATTCCGGAACACTCTCAGATTCCCTTGTTAGAGATAGAATTGCTTGTGAAACCAATTGCTCAAGCCTCAAAGAAAAGTTACAAAGAGAACCAAATCTAACCCTAAAGAGTTGTGTTGACCTCTGCAGAGTATCATAACTGTCTAAAGAAAGAAACAAGTCCCTTGGGAATACAGAGATGGTTAGACGGGAAACGGCAGCACACAACAAAAACCAACAAAAACCTGCTTGTATTGTTGAAGACAAAATGAAATGGTAAAAGAAAAATGTCCAGCGTATAGCAAGAGTTTCAACAGTTATAAAGAACAGATTCCACTGTTGTGGAAACACACCCAGTAGCAACACACGAATGCTTAAAGTTTATCAGTTTTCGCATAGCAGATGCCACTATACTTCAATGACAACAGACTCATTTTTTACAGTCTTATTCTCAGCATAAAGTCAACAATTAAAATATTAAAACCCATAATAAAAAAAAATATTTAAGATTTTCCCAGAGATTTTCCCGTGTGTGTTCCAGGGCACAAAACTTGGCCCTTGGCTTTTTGTTCTAATGTTAAACGATCTCCGCCCCTCCGGATCTGACGCATGGAAATACGTCGATGACACCACGATGGCTGAGGTGGTTCCTAGAGGTGGCCAAAGCGCAATGCAGGAAGCTGTATCAGCTGTTGAGGATTGGTCCAACACCAACAAGCTTCATCTTAATGCTGACAAGTGTAAAGAACTGCGAATCGACTTCAATAGACCAAAGCAGCAATTTGATGTTTTAAACGTGAATTCTAAAGAGCTTGAGGTAGTAGATAACGTTAAAGTGTTATAGGTGTAACGATTAGCAACACACTTCGGTGGGAATACCATGTCTGTGAAATAATTAAAAAGGCTAATAAGAGGACGTATTTTCTGATTTTACTCAAACGCGCTAAAGTCCCACCACGCGACATTTTAAGTTTTTATACTACTTGTATTAGACCCGTATTGGAATACTGTGCCCCTCTCTATCACAATGCTCTGCCAGACTATCTAAGTAAGGACATAGAACAGGTTCAAAAACGCGCTCTTTCTATAATATCTCCCGTTATTTCTTATCATGACACATTACAATTGTTTAAGATAACTACTTTGAAAGTTAGACGTAACAATCACTGCCAGAAGTTCTTTAATCAGGTTGTTTCCGAACCCGGCTGAACACAAGCTCCATTATTTACTACCGGCTAAGAACAAATGTTCGTATAATCTGAGAAGCCAACGTGTCTTTGCTGTAAAAAAAACTCATACTAAGCGCTTCAGCTCCACCTTTTTCCCTAGCATGCGTAAGAAATAGATTCCTTAATTTTTTATTCTGAATATTTTTATATATTTTTTATATTTTTAATATTTTAATATTGTAAATACTGTTAATTATTCATGAACTTTATGAACTCTATGAACATTATTACTATTATTCTTATCCTTGTAAATAGTCATGCATTTCAGCCTTAGAAGGCTGCAATATGATATTTTTAATAAAGCTATCTATCTTCTTTTGTCTACCTCACTGACAGTTTAGAACGAGTACAAAAACGTGCATTTAGAATAATTGTACCTAGACTATCATACAGTGAAGCCCTTTGTATTTTCCAACTACCTAGACTGAACAATAGATAAAGCCATCTTTGCGAAAAGGTATTAAAAAAGGTCTCTTGTGGAGGGTCCTTTTGAAACATTTGCCAGATAAAGCTAAATCCTTTCGAGCCAATTGGCCCATAGAGCCGGCGCTTATCTCCGGTTTCCGTAGTGTTAAGCGGATGA
>JAOTRI020102129.1:0-14040 GCA_028564885.2 Zoanthus sanctaehelenae
GCGACCCTCATTTGACCCTCAGACCCTCGACCCGCGACCCTCGGTTCATGGTATATTCTTTCTACACTGTACTGTATTTACAATACAAAAGTTAGATAACTCATTGACAAGTAATTTGGGAGTAAGAAAGCTCAAGTGACATTACTGTTAACAGGGTCTTGGACTTGTCATTAGCAAGTGCCATGAAAATTTGAAAAGTTGCCTAATAGATGGTAGGTTGTAATAAACAGCAACAACAACATGCTTTATTTGAACCATCATTGAAAATTTACATCACAAAAAAAAGAAAAAAAACTTATGATAAGGATGAATAAATATGTATATCAGATAAATTAGTAAATAAATAAATAGAATTAATTTACAATTTGTGACAGTAAGAAATGGAGCGAAACAACCATGGGGCGAAATGACTGGCAACCATTAATAATGGCTTATTAAAAGATCTTTTAAATTTATTTTAAAAAGACGTGTAAGGCTGCAGTGTTTAAGTGACTTGTCAATGTTGTTCAAGATTTTAGGACCTTAAAATCTTAACTAAATATACCATAATTATTGTGGGAAGTTGGCAGTGCTAAAGAGGCTTTAGAAGCAAGTCCCCTGGTGTTGTAGTTATGGATATTCCTAAAAGCCAGACTGTGGCTTTATTTGACAGAATATAATTTTTTTTATAGATATCAATCAGGGATCGCGTTAATGCAGAAATTGTGCATTTTTACGCAAAAAAATGCCAAAAAATGCAGCATCAGAATTTTAATGCGTTGCAGGACGCAAGATGTTGACTAGAAGAACTCACTCCACTTATTTACTTTGGACCCACCCAAAATGCTTGGGACCCCAGTTTGACCAGACATGCGGGTATGAGGACCCAGAATGAAAAATCCTAGTGCTATCCCTGTCAATTTTTCGTCAAATATTAGATTAAAAGTACATTTAATTGTAACTTACAAAATAACTCTTACTTTTTGTTTAGGGTGGATCTGGTCTACCAGGACCCCTAGGTCCACCAGGTGCTGCTGGCCCCCCTGGAAACCCTGGAACTGCAGTTGTGAGGAGGTTTGGTATTCCAGGTGAACCAGTAAGTGTATACCAAAAGTTTTCGAGTTGTAGCTTAAAATTGTGTTTGGGCAATTTTATGAAACTGATTTGCCCAAGGTTTGTTATGTTATGGTAGCCATTTTTCTTTTTGTTTTATGTTTGTGAACATGGTCCTTAAAAGTTCTTCAATACTAACTTTTTATTATGGCTTGTGGATCATAATTTAGTGTCATATAGTGAATGAATTGTTGAAATGACCTTGGACTTAAAAACCACGATAGTCATTTCTACTATAAAAAATTATGTGTGACGGTGCATCATCTCAAGGAATTGTGAAAATGATTATACCAGGAAGTTTTGGCATTAAACATTAACTTACAGAAACCATAATTTGAGCTTCTTTGGTTTTTTAAGGGCCTTAAAAATACTTAAAAATTTGTATAGATTTACACACCAAGGTACTGTACCTAAATTTAAAATGCAGTTATGCAAATGAAAGAGAGATTTTTTTTCAATTGTAGTTTTTAAAGGGGTTAGCTTGTCAAATAAATCTCAAGAATTAGAACCCTTACAACTTTGTTAGTGAATTTGTTCCAAAATCTTAAAGAATTATTAATATTGTACTGTCAGTATTTTCTTTGTCTTTTAATGACTATTACATATTATTTGTTTTATTTTGTTTTACAACATTAATTTTAATAGGAACCTAGTGAGGTTCCAAGGAGTAGAGATAATAGGACTCGAGGTAACAATAATCTTACTCCTGGTTCTATGGTTCAAGGTCCTTATCCAAGAAGATGCAAAAGTCTAACAATTTGCAGATGTTGGAGCAAAGGCAGCACTTTCTCCTCGATTATTTTAAGACCCTGAGTGGTGGTCTGGCTGGGAATTGAACCTGAGACCTCCCAAACAGCAGAATGGTGCCTTACCAACTGGGCAAACAGGCGGCAGTTATTTATATATTATTATTATTGTATTATTTTAAGATAGTTCTACAAAATATTTTGTGCTTAAATGGAAAAAAATTTATCTTTTCACTTTGAATTATGACTCAAACTCTTCATGTTTTTATTATTATTTTGAAAGTTTATTTTAAAGTCAAATGTTTTGTCATGTTTTTTACACTTAGCTATACTTAATATCTATTTTTGTCTTTGTTTTTATTTTTACAAAGGGTGTTCGAGGTCCACCAGGTCCTAAAGGAGTTACAGGACCACCCGTGAGTAGAAGCACTTTGCATTTACAGTATTTCACTTCAAACAGAAAGCATAACTATTTTAAAGTTTTAGCTGTCAATAATTTTATGTTTGAGAAAATGTTTTTAAAATCATGTTTAAGGAAAAAATATGTTACAGTATGGAGTGTTTCAAAATAAAGTATAATATACTGTAAGATGTTGTTTTGCTTTGAAAGCTTGTTTTTATAGGTACTGTACAAGTTGTTTGCTTATTAAAATTGACTTATTTGGTATATGATTCAAAGAAACATACAGTACATGATAATGAATGAATATCGCTTAGTTTGCAAACCCTTAACCGATGTGCTAAATATTTCAACAAACCTATTGTTATAGGGTCCTGCTGGTGAAGTTGGTGAGCCTGGAGAACGAGGAGCCCGAGGAGAACAGGTTCATTTTTAAGTACCTTAAATAATAATTTACCTCATAAATTCAGGCCTTAAAATTTCTTATTTTGGGGTTACAGCTAATTTAGCTATTGGTTGATTGGTGTCTAAATCTTGTATTTTGTGTGGATCTACACAACAATATTGTTTGCTGAACAATTAAGGGCCAGCTTCCAACCCATGCTAGCATGGGAACGGACGCACAATGATGATGATGTTGATAATGATTTTGTGTGAGCAACAATTGTGTCCTAGTTTTATATAGAGTTTTTACTTAAACTAAACCGAACTAATCTAAATGCAAATTATTTTTGATGTTGTGGTTTAAAATTTGTTTTGGTTCAAATTTTTTTAAACCAATTATTTTTTTGAAACTAGTTTGATTTTTTTTACATAAAAATTGGACTAGTTTGCTTTTTTCAAACCAGTTTATTCTTCTCATATCAGTCCGAGACCCAACTGATACATAGAAAAATTGGTATGCTAGCAACTGTTGCTTGTGTGGTCAAGTGGGGATGAAGCAGGACTACAAACACAAACAAATCCAAAAGTCAGTAGTTCAAATCTTAGGGTATTCCAAATTAAAAACAAAAAAACTAGTGCACATGTGTTTGTATATATTAAAAAAATAGTGTAGAGGTATAAGATAGTAAGACAAAGAAGAGAAAAATGGGGGAAAAGGGGAAAAATATAAGAAAAAGTAAAAAAAAAGAGTAAGTTGGCAGAAAGTGGTTGTAGAAATAAAAAGAAGAAAAGGTTGGTAGAAAGTGGTCAGTGGGTGGGAGTGAGTGGGATAGTAGGAGAAATATGAGAAAGGAATGTTCCAATCAGTTCTTTGACACTCTCAAATTAAAATAAAAGCCTTTTTTAAGACTGCTCAAAAACCCGTAATCCAAAAATTAAATCAGTTTTAAAAAATTCAAATTAGTTTGAATAATTTAAACTAGTTTAAAAAATAAAAACTGGTTTGAAAACTTCAATCTAAAGTGCAAATTCAAACCACTACATACACATAATACAATATAATCACAAGGAAAATTCTACCTTTCCATTCATATTTATAAACAGGATTTGAAATAAACTATGTAGTTCCGTAAACTAACTGACAACTATATGAATAACTATTAATTTCTTGAGCGATCAATAGCTACGTAGTCACAAAGTCGTTTTTCTGCCTTGGCAATTCAAAGGAAAATTCTCATTAACTACCTTGCCGATAAAGCGGTTGGCTTGGTGACGATTGTCGGTTGTTCATCTTCACTGGGCTCAGATTCACTCTCTGAGCTTCCTGCCGCAAAAAATCGCGACATATTGAAAAATTTCTTAGCTGACCCAAAATGGCGGCCCACGTGCTGAAGATAGAAACTAAGGTCGCATCAGCGCTATAGCATTACAGCGGAGTTGCTCAAAAGTTGTTCTCATTCTCCCCAACATATCCCCCAACATGCAAAACCTTCACGTGTTTGATTAAAGCAACAACTATGGGTAAAAAAATGAAAACAGGGAAAAGAAGAAAAGATAAATTTTATCATTTAGCCAAAGAAACAGGTAAAGTTAACTTCAGAGTTACTTATAAGTGTATATGTTTTGTGTTTCTTAAGATTGGTTTCAATAATTTCAGGTTATCGAGCTCGTTCATCCTTCAAACTCATTCAGTTAAATAGAAAATTTGGCTTTCTTGAAAAATCGCGATGTGTTATTGATTTATGTGCTGCTCCTGGCGGTTGGTAAGTTTATGTTTCCTTTTTTTGTAATAAAATTTATATAGTAAGTTGATCAGTTGTTCATTACCGACATGTCTTCTGCATACAGTTAAATTTTTATGTCGTAAGGAAGATCGTCGACGTTATATCTGCACAAATATTGAAGAGCGATCTATTGTTTGTCATTTCTGCTCATTTGATTTAATTATCCTAGTTGTACCTGAGTTGTAGTAGACGCCCCACCCCCCCAAAAAACGCTCAGTGGAGGCGTCTTCTACAATATATCCCAATCAGAATGCAGGATGTCTCCTCATAAGCGCACTTTGAGAATTACTCTTCCAAACATGGGTAGGATAGAGAAGTAGGTGTGCCCATCCAAAATGGCACTTACACTTGTTTTTTAACTGCAGGTGTCAATGTTGCAGGAAGGCCAATAGAAAATGTTCTACCTCCAGGAGCCAATCAAGAGGTTACTTTACAAATCAAGTCTATTAAGTGAAAAAAAATGTAAACTGATGATTGCCCGAGGCGTTTTAAAGTTTTAAAACTTTATATTTTTATATTCTACTGTTTACATTTTACGACTGGTCTGATGCACGCAGTATAAAACACTCTCTGTCCATTCTAAGCCCCGCAATATTTATAAAAGGTTTCACTTTATCTCTCTAGCAGGTTTGCCTTAAATAAGACGTTGAAATAACATATTTCATATCGTATTCTTTGCAGTAACTGCAGTTAAAAATAGATTATCAGCCCAAAGATATTTTAGTGCTAAAAGGTTATTATTTAAGTTATTGTCACTGCGGTACCAAAGCAGAATGCATTCGAGGATGTTTTTTCATTCCTGTTTGAGCAGCAAAACTGCAACCATTGAGAGTAAGTCATTTCTTTTGCATTATTTTTAAGCACAGCTTCTAAATATGATAGACTATGACTTAGCTGGTCCCAGGTTCAACCCAAGCTTTTTAGCAGAGTTTCACAATGTGATAGACTATGGCTTAGCTGGTCCTAGGTTCAACCCAAGCTTTTTAGTACAGTTTCACAATGTGATAGACTATGACTTAGCTGGTCCCAGGTTCAACCCAAGCTTTTTAGTACAGTTTCACAATGTGATAGACTATGACTTAGCTGGTCCTAGGTTCAACCCAAGCTTTTTAGTACAGTTTCACAATGTGATAGACTATGGTTTACCCTCAAAGTGGTAAAAAATAAGTGTTGGTTTTCGTTCAAAAGAAAGCGTTGTTAAGTTAGTTCGGTTTATTTTTTAGTCCAGAAAGTGCATGTAAACACACATAAAACTAAGAAAAACTCTATTGTGTTTATTTGTTCTAACATTTTGGCGCTTCTTTTTTGAACTGAATATTTAGAAAACGGAGATTGTATGTGAAGACCAAAAGGCTTACATTAAATGCGAAAACATCTTTGATGTTATTGAAATTTCTAAAACGATGTTTGGTAGGAGGGACAAAACAACCTGTCTCAGCCAATTAGTTTCGTCCAGGTAAGATTCGATCGTCCTTTCACAATATTAAGCGCTGTACCATAGTAATTAGTTTTGTCCTGGAAGGATTCGATCATCTTGCCACTTTACTATAAGCACTGTAACTTATGGAATAGTGAGAGGCGAATTATAAGGTGGCACAGTGGTCATGAGTTGCGCCTCCCTCCTCCACGGGATCGAGTCCTTGGATTTGCAAGCTGGTTAATTTTCTTCGCATTTAATGTAAAATAGTTTGTTTCTATTTACTAAAAACAATCGCATCACTATGCATACAGTGTAGAATAAAACGTTATATCATTCAAGTAAAATTGTTAGACTAATTTCATCCAGTTTGTGAACTTTTCTGATGCCCTGGTACTTATTCTCCAGCGATTCAAGGCTGTTTTTACAGGTTTAGATTTCAAACTCAATATGAGTGTAAAACTGATTGATCTTTAGGATCGGTGTTATTAGAACCTTAGCAATTTTTTATCCCCGAGATATACTTGACATTAATTATCATTTCAAATATTTCAGTCTTTGCGGTTCCAGAGCCATATCTTTTAAATACTAGTTCGTTTGTAAGTTAGTGTACTAGTAGGACAAATCAATTTTTTAAACAATGATTTACTTTACCAATGCTTAATGTTTGTCTTTCAGCTCTGTATGTGAAGAGCAGGCGATTACTGTTAACCATCAAATAAAAGATCTTTGTAATGGCGTACCCAAATGCGAGGTGTCAGCATCCAGTAACGTTCTTGCCAGGGCAGGAACAGTTATCTGTCCACAAGTTTACAAATACCTGGAAATCAAATACAGGTATTTACAATTAATTCAAATCCTTGATTGTACTAATTCATTAACAGTAACTATGAGTAAACTTTGACTGAGATGATCTGTTTGATAAATGTTTACTTCTTGAATTTGTTGTATGATACAAATATCAGTCTCACTTACAGTTTCTTTTAAACTAAGCGGAATAATGAACTTGATTGTACCATTTTTAGGTTCAAAAAGATAAATGATTGACGTAAAAACCAGCTCACATAGATTTTTTTGTTCCTTTACAATCTAAGTGTAGTATTCGATAAAAAATATACAGTAGTCAGTACGTTGTTGTTTTTTAAAATTAAATCTTTTTGTCCTCGTTTAATTAAGGTTGTTTTAAAACTTTCCGTGCAACACTTTACTTTTTGTATAACTTTGTTAAACACAAAAATGTGTAAACTTTGTTTTTTTGTGAATGTTATTTAGTTATATAATGGTCTTTGTTTTTACAACACGGTCGTAGTAAACAGTATCGCCATGTTAACAGAAATTAAGCTCAAATTAACACTTGACGTCGACTATAATTCATATCTGATGCGTTTTCTGCAATAAAATAAAAATAATAGTTACAATATTTGATTTTGCGTAGTAATGACAAAAATAAATTTGAATCACAACGGATAAATGATATTTTTAAAAGAATAAGGTGTTGCATTCGTGTTTTATTTTAATCATTTACTATCAAATTTGTTTTAAAGTAAAGGTGATTCTATATTGAATTCATTACATAGTGTAAGTAAAAAAATGTACTTGGTCATAAGAGAATTGTTTTGTATTTGACAAGCCGTACCATACAAATCTGAGTTGCAAATTCTGCATATTGCTACAATTGTTTATGAATAATTATGTATTGTTTACCAAAGGGGAATTTGATCAGTTCTAATTACAACGAACACTTTATTGACTAAATCTTTTTGATGTGTTTTGTTCCTTTGCATGTTACAAAGATGTTTGCCAATTAAGAAACTAAGTCATGACAGCAGTGAAACTGAGTTGTCCAAGTCATCCGATGTCGCAATACTGGAAAAAGACAACAATTCTCATTTTGAAAACACGGCTTCAGAGCCCTCTGAGTTAGTTCAGACTAAAACAACTCAAACGTCTTCAGATATTATTACAGAGGTTAATCAAGATGACAGCAGAGATTTATATGAAGAGAATCCGAGCGCCCAGGACTTTGTGAACGAAACATTCAAGAAGTCCCAGACTCACCCCAGGAATAGCAACCGTGCAGAGTATGATGACGAAGACAATGATGATGAGGAGTCGTCCGACGAATTCCAAGGGCCAGTTGATGATTTGGATGATGACGAATCGTACTGAGTTACAACAACAAAACAACACAAATTATTTTTTTATTGTTAAAACAGTTTTATTATATCTTCATTACAAGAAACAGATGTATCTGGAGTTAAAGGGGCACGCTCAACCATGACGCTTTGCTGCGAGTACATCCTCCGCGCCATTTTCTGTAATACAGAATTGGGCTATTTCGCTGTGTCATCAACAATCCAGCTATTTCATTGCATTCTTAAAGGAAAGGCCATTTTATTTATTTCTAAAAGTTTCTTTGATATGTCAGTGATATATTCCCAATATTGTTGCATGTTGTTCGACTAATAAAGCTGTTATAAAGGAAAGCCTACTCTATGCGACACAGTTGGCGAGCTTTGTCTTAACAAATATGCACTCAAATAAACAATTAAGATGTCTGAAGCATTTTTGGCTGCCGTTATTTGAGATTTTTGTGAATACAACCGGTAGTTGACAATGCAATCAGTGTGTTTCAGTTTTTACAGTGATAGGTCCAGAGAAAGAACTGCATGACTGAAAACTCTGTCAGAATAGGCCGAACCTTGCCGGGCGGCTTCATTTTGAGCTGCACAATCTTCTCATTGCATGCGCCTGCCATCTAGCAGGGCAGTACTTATTACTCATTTTGAAAACGCTAGTGTCAGTGATAAATAGTAAAATACGGATAAGTTCATTTATTAATTTTCGACCTCGAATATTGCGTCTCTAGTGTTCCGATTGGCTCAATCAATCTCGGTTATCAGCTCATATACCAACGTAACAACAAAATCAAAGAAACAACAAAATCTCGAATATCAATTTATTAAAAGTTAGTTCATTAATATCGAACGGATCGAAAAGCTCATGAAATTTATAAAACAATTATTCTATTTGCGCTTGTTTAGAAATGAGATGATTATAGCCAACTTGGCGTTACGCACCTCGTTGGCTATTTACTATCTCACATCCAACGCGCGCTCTCTTGGAATAATTGTTAACTTAAATATTTTTGGCTTCACTGAACTACTTTTAGTATAATAATTAAATTCAAATTTTAAAATAAGAAAAACAAGTACAACTATTAAGGGAGGTCGTGCTACCGCATTTGCAAGTTGCAAGCAACAGTATATCTTAAAAATAGACGAACCGTACTCCGCAGCCAGGATAAAACATATTAAAAATTTAAAAACGTTCACTGACTATTTACAAGTAAAAATGTTCTTAGCTTTCGGCTGTCAGGCTACAGCCTTCAATGGATAAAAATGGAAAAAATAACAACTACATTAAATACAAAAATGGGTGAGACTATAAAAAGAATGTAATACAATGGCAGAAAAAATTATGTAATTAAGTAAAATATACTAACTGTTCTTTTTCAAAAGAATAGACTATTGACTAGGTAGCGGCCTTGCAGTGCCGGATCCAGAAATTCTAGAAGGGCGGTGAAAAATACAAAGAATTTACCAGCTACTCTAGGAGAAAAAGGGTGGCAAGTACAAAGAATGTACCAGAAAATTAAAGAAAAGGGGGGTGAAAATTCACCCAATTCATCCCCCTGTATCCGCCCATGCCTTGAATTGTTATCTGCATGACTTGTCGAAGCGGTGTGCTATGATTCTAGTGTCTAGGATATGAGAAGAACCTTTGTCAATCACTTGGGAATTTTTAAAGTCAATAGAGTGATTTAAAGACCAAGCGTGTTTAGTGATGTTAGAACCTCTTGCGAACGATTTCACAATCCTCATGTGTTTTTTTTTCCTAATATCAAAACATCTGCCAGTCTCGCCTACTTAACTCCACGGGTATTCAGCACAAGATATTTTATAAACCACATTTGGTTGAAGATCAATCGGAGATCGGGAATATAGGAGAGGGAAACTTAAATTGGTTATTAACAACTCGGATAACATATTTTTGAAGAATTGTAGTTAGGGGCTGAGAAATTCCATTAATATAAGGGAGGGCTGCATAATAAGAGAAATCGGAGGGTGCAGCCCATTTGAAAAACATGCAAACAAGTCACTTAGATGCTTGTATGGAGTTTGTACGCTGAGTAGAAATTTTTTTCTTTAAGATGTTGGAGATGATATTCTAGGGGTAATTGTTAAATCATACATTGTCAGTGACATGAGTAAGTTCAGTCTCTTTTCCTTGTTTCGTGTTCGGAAGATGAGCTGCGCGATGTAGTAAAGTCTCAGCTGTACTGATCTTGTGTCGTTTGTCATGATAGGAGAAGAAATCCAAATAGCTATCAGTATGAGTTGGTTTTCGGCAAACATCAACAATGAGAGCATTATCCTTGCGAGTAACCAAGGTATCCAGGAAAGCGATCTGGTTGTTTTTCTTTTTTTTTCGATGGTAAAGGAGATGTGTTGATCGATACCATCGAGATATCTTAACCCAGTATCTCTGCAAACGCAACCGCGATTGGCCATTTTATTGGTCTGGTTTTTGCAGTTGGGAACGAATAGTTTTGCATTAAAATGTCTGTAATAACAACGAAATGACATAAAAGTTAAAATTATATTTTACTCTTATGAAGACTTAAGCGTGTCTCTAGATAGAAGAATATGAATGAAATTAGTTTTCAGAAGCGTATCTTTTAACGAGAACTTACCACTCATCTCTTGCTGAAATCCCCGTTATATTGCCATAAATTGAAAGAGCTTAAAGTGTATATATCGAATATTATTGCTTTAGCCATATCGTTGGTTTTCGACCGGAGGAAAATACTGGTGAAATTTTCTTTTAAACAAACTCTTCTTCGGCCTGTTTTTCATCTTCAAAAGTTGCATTATTCCCGCTTTTGAAGCTCTTGGACGAGTATATTGGCAGTTTTGTGAATCGATATCCTGGTGCCTACTGACCCCAAACTCGGAACCACGATCGTTGGTTATTGTCAAAACATTGAGGCTTTGAGGCTTAAAGATGATCAGAAAAAAGTTTCTTATCAAGAAATGTAGTTCATCAACTTTTTTTCGGGTCAAAAATGTTTAATGGGGCTAAAATATTAGTTTCCGATATATACATTAGAGTACGAAGCTTAGCATATGGTGGTACTATTTTATTAGAGAAAACCAACTACCGGTAAACTAGTTTGAGATGCGTCGGTGTTTCTAAAGAAACAATTTAGTAATAAACATGTAAATGATACACCGTATAAAAGAAAGAATACTTACTGACGTTTCGGAAGTTTGGTTTTCTTCGGAGTAAAAGAAATAAAAAGCAAAAACGGTGGGTTTATATAGGCGGAGAGAAGAGAAACCAGTCAATTGAAACACGGTGGCTATGGAAATTAAAAACAACAAACGACAAAAAAAAACATAAAAAAGAATAAATTAGAAAAAAGTGAAGCGTTCATTCATACATTAAGTGTACCCAATCGGTGAATGAGTCGCATCTTTTTGGTTTTGCGGAAATTATTGTCGCCGCTAACCAAAGTCAAAGATAAGCCAAAAATAATAAAATCTGTAAAGGCATTAAAGTGACTGGAAACTGGTTTAATTGAATCGTTGTTGCGAACATTTATGTATACGATCACCTAAACGGCGGCCAGTTTCACAAATATATAAAAGATTACAGCGAGAACATTGATGCAGTAGACAACATTAGAAGTAATACAATCAAAGTGATCAGTTCCAGTTATATTAAGTGATGATTTGGGGCCAGTAATGGTAGCTCTGGTGCTAATTGTTAATGGTTATGTAGTTGCGGCAAGAAATAATTATTAAGCGTTGTTCAAGGAACTAGTGAAATACATGTCAGTACAGACTACTTTTGTACCAGAAGCTAATTTGGACCCTAATGAAGGTTTCGGCTTCGCCTCGTGCTTCTCAAAAGCTTCCCTCGTGCTCTCCCAACTTCCTGCGTGTACCATAACAAGATAGATGAACGCCACGCATGAATTATTTCTTATAATTGAATCCACGCGCACGGAGAACCACTTTTGTGGTAATGAAACACAAAAAAACATTACTTTTTTGTGCAAAAATAAAATGTATAAAATGTATAAAATAATAAACTTTGTTTATTTTTCAACAGTCTTTTGCAAATATTATATATATTTTCAGTTATAGGACTTAAAGACCTACTTATTGTAAGTATAAAGCTTTGGGTAGTGATCTTGATGTTGTGTGCATGGTCTGTCCTGTGAGCAATCATTTAACTCTTATCATAAATATATCAATGTATGTCAGCAAATGTAGCGGACGGTCAACGACTCTCAACTGTCGAGCTTGCACTTTTAAAATCGCAAAGCGTATTTCAACAACTAATGACGATAATAATAATGATAATAATAATAATAATAATAATAATAATGATAATGATAAAATGTTATTTACTGTTATAGCGCTTTTATCCACATCAGTTTGATTCCAGTCCAAATGAATACAGGTATTCACGACTTGTTACGCTTCAATGATCTCATTCATTGTTGCTCTTTCTAACATTCCAATGATATTACGAAGTACCCAAGAAACCCGGGTCTTTAGGAACAATCTACTTTTTTCATGAAAGTATTTTAGCTTTTCCTTAGTTTATTTTATACTGTATTTGAGTCATTAATGAATTGCACATCGCTCATATCGTCGAGGATTGTAGTCCTGATAAATTAGCTGTGAAGTCTTTTTTAAGGCGATTACAACCACATTTGACTGATCACAGAACCTAGAGCCAAGAAGAGGTGAGTTGTGAACGTTTTTAAAAACTGAATCATTCTTAACACTTGTTTCTAAATGAGTTTTTGTCCGGCTTTATTGAACATTCTATATTAGTAAGCTTATTAAAGCAAGTTAATCTATCTACAGTGCTAAAGGAGTAATAACAGGTTGTTTACTGTTTTGCTAATCTAGATAAACATGCTACCCACGCAAGTGACACATCAAACTCGTTGTCCTCTTTTGAATCAAAATGTTACCAAGTTCTCAAATACTTTTTAAAAGGGCTTTAGCTAAAAGATGCCTTTAAACACTGATTAAACGAAACAGTTCCCAGATAAGTCTAAAGTATACATAATCTCTTTGTTTCCAATTTTTGACAAAAACCTGTCCCGCATCTCTAATAAGATTTAAAAATTGAAATACTGATCGACAAAAGTGTATAAGAAAATAAAGTTTCAAAACAAAAATTTCTACGGTTCATAATATTTTCTTGAATATATAGATACAAATTATATCTAGCCCCAGCGAATTTGAAATTGCACAAACTTTTTTTAAAATCTTTAGGAGCTACGTCCTATCGAAATGATATTATGGACTACCTCAGCTTACAAATAATAAACAGTCTGTATTTGTTCCATAAGATAGTGTTTGGTTTAGCTAGCTTTTCGATTTTAAAAACAATGAAATTTAATTGGGGTTAAGACGAGCTATCAAACAAATAAAACTTCCAAAAAGGTTTGCTCGAATTAAAACACCATTCATTCTAGAAAGTCCAATTTATTGCAACCATGGAAGAAATCCTCAGAGGAGTTTCTTGTTCTTTTTCTGAACCGGCAGAGCCAGTCGTGCAAGTAGTAATCTTAATGCTTGCATTTAATAATTTAGTTCATTAATGAAATGAAATAAAAGGTGATAACTGCCCCTAAAATAGTTTAGATCATTACAAGCACTCGTTTTTTGTCCTCTTTTGCTCCAAGGATGCACCAATGCTAGAAATTTCAAGTAGATTGCCATGCCAATGTAGGTACTATACATGCTCGAAAGCGAGAACATTTTTCTGTACTACTCTTAACAGTCTTCTAAACTATCGTGTGTTTATAATAATAATAAATAATAAAGACTTTATTTAGGTGTCAAGTCTTTCTAGCCAGCCAAAGGCCTACTAATTGGGGGCACCATCTTTACCACTCTAAGGTGGACGGAGACCTTCCACAGTTAGAGCACAGACAAATATACACAAATAAAATCCCCGAGGGCCCACGGTTTAACGTCCTTATCCGAGAAAACGTGAAAGTCTAACCACTTGCAATGTTAGAGCAAAGGCGGTACTTTCTCCTCTATTATCTAAATACTGTGAATGTTGGTCCGGCCGGGAATTGAGGCCGAGACCTCCCGCACGATAGACTGGCACCATACC
>JAOTRI020102140.1:0-14038 GCA_028564885.2 Zoanthus sanctaehelenae
CTCACGAAAAGAAGTTGTAGCTATGATATAAGTCAGGTTACTTTCTTTTTTGTGGCTGTATTTCTATAAACTTTACCAAGTTCAAAATGGCGGATGATTTTGGAACTTTATTTACTCTTGGGTCACTATTTCGGTCATACATGAACTAGTAACGTTCAAAACATAGCATTTGATCGCCGAGTGCGCAAGCATACAGTGTACCTGTGGTACAGGTAGCCCAGTAAAAGTTACCATTTTTGATATGAAAAACTCTGCAAGCCTGTGATCTTAGGTTATTATATCTTTGGTCATCGTCAGTGATTCACCTCCGCATGAATTTATTTTCGGTCAAAATTTCTTTGCAGGAATTTTTTTTCCCTTGATTTTTCTGTGCTCGAATTTTTTTTGGGGAACTATCCAACCCCCCCCCCCAAATATCTAATGATCCGTCCCTAATAAGTTATAAGTTAACTTTAGTTTTACTTCAAAAATTCCGATTATTATCTCCTAATGTAGCTGTCAATCACTTTAGGTTTTTATATTACAAATTTTAACGGTTTTTTTTCATTTTCTACTGAAGATGCCATTGTGACAATATCGAAACATGTCTATATTAAAAAACATTTTCGTATATCTGAAATGCTTAATTTCGTTGGTGCTTTTACGATCAAATGGAAACATTACTTATTTTTATTTCAACATGAAATAGTGTAAGACTCCGTGGCGCAACGGTAGCGCGTCTGACTCCAGATCAGAAGGTTGCGTGTTCAAATCACGTCGGGCTCAAACTGAATTTTTCTATCTAAAATGTAATTTTTTGTCTCATTATAGTTTTGAATTTAACACGTCACTATATAAAACTCCTTGGCACAGGGGAAACGCGTCTGATTCCTGATTGGTAGGTTGAGTATTCAAATCATATCTGGGTCAAACGTAACTTACCTGTCAATCATATTCTTTAATATTAACTAAAATTGCATATGATATAATTCACGAGCCTTTCTCAACCGTTCAAGTGGCTCAAATGCCAAGTGATACGCTGATATAATCAAGAAAGTAAGAGGGAAATTTATGGAAGCGGACAGCTGCTCTTTGTTACAATAGGAATTAAACATAGCTTACATATATATAGCTTCGGAACTGTTACCGAAATGCAGAAAAAAACAGTGCATGACGCAGATCAAAGTCACTATAGATTAGATACCGAAGCAATAGTTTTTTTCAAGATGGCGTTTCAAACTGGTCAACCAAGAATCCTCCAAATGAAGATTTCCTGGTGAATTACAGTCCCGGTAAGATTTTCTGGAACTTTTCCTTGTATAAGTTGAGAAATTCGATGAGTTTGCTCTGTTTAATGTAACGTCGTACTTTTAAACGTATGGGGTTTTCGGCGTGTTGACAGATTAAAGCAGATAAATAATGAGATGTTGTTTTTGAAAGCTTTCGTTCTTCGCAAAGGTCAAGAGCCCCGCAGCGAATTTTAAATCTCCATTAGGCTCAGCATTCCTACTTTAGGGAAATATGGATTTTGACTTATTTGAAATTGTCCCGGGTTCGATTTTTTCCTTTTGAAAAATACCGTAAACCAGCCGATTTCAAGCGAAGCAGATTTTCGTCAGACTCGGTGGTTTCCGGTTATCTTAATTCTTGAGGAAAAAGCTAATATTTGGGCTCAACTTACTCTCGTTAGGGCATCTAAAATACGATCATAAGCTAAAAATCGTGTTTAGTGTTGACGCGAATTAAATATTTGAAGATTTGCAATATACGGTATTTGCTGTAAAATTACGTGTTTTGCCCATTCGCTGGGTCCTTACAAAAAGTCGTTATTTTTAGGACTTAGAATTAATTGCTGAAGAAAAAAAAACCACCACATTTTTTAAGATAGATTAGAGTGCCTTTGGACAAAATATAAAGGATTTTGATTTTTCTTCATGTGCCACCTCTCACTCGGTCATAGTAAACATTCCCTCTTAAGAACTGAGTTCACCTCAAAAGGTTGCGTGTTCAAGTCTTGGCCAGTTCAAATGCAGTTTTTCTGTTTCAAAACTAATTTTTTTTAATGGAAAAACTTTTTTTTTCTTTCAACACGAAATTGTTCAAGAATCGGTGGCGCAACAGTTACGCGTCTGACTCAAGATCAGAAGGTTGCATGTTTAAATCACATGGGGGTCAAATGGAACTTTTCTATTGAAAAAATGATTGTTTGTTGCATTAAAAATTTGAATTTACCACCTCATTGTATAAAATTCCGTGGCACAAGGGAAACGCGTCAAATTCCAGATCGATAGGTTGTGTAATCAAATCACATTTCGGTCAGACGTTAATTTTTTATCTAAAATTATTTATTGCACGATAGTTCTTAATTTAATGCGCTACTGTATAAGACTCCTTGGCGCAACTGTAGCGCGTCTGACTCCAGATCAGAAGGTTACGTGTTCGAATCACGTCGGGGTCAATGGAGATGTTTGTATTTAAGATCTGAGTCCAATCAAAAGATTGCTTGTTCAAATCAAGTCAAGGTCAAATGTAGTTTTTCTATTTTAGAACTAACTTTTTAATTGAAAAAAATATTATATTTTAAACACGAAATTGTGTAAGACTCCGCGGCGCAACGGTAGCGCGTCTGAATCCAGATCAGAGGGTTGCGTGTTTAAATCACGTCGGGATCAGATGGAATTTTTCTATCTAAAAACTAATTCTTTGTTTCATTGTAGTTTTGAATTTAACACGTCAGTCTATAAAATTCCGTGGCGCAAAGGTAGCGTGTCTGATTCCAGATCGGTAGGTTGTGTATTCAAAACACATCTGGGTCAAACGTATCATTTTTTATCTAAAAACTGATTCTTTATTGCACAATAAATCTTAATTCAAGACGTCACTGTATAAGACTCAGTGGCGCAACGGTAGCGCATCTGACTCAAGATCAGAAGGTTACGTGTTCGAATCACGTCGGGGTCAATTGAGATTTTGTTATTTAAGAACTGAGTCCACTCAAAAGGTTGCGTGTTAAAATCAAGTCAAAGTCAAATGTAGTTTTTCTATTTCAGAACTTATTTTTTTAATGGAAAAAGAATTTTTTTCTTTCAACACGAAATTGTGAAGACTCCGTGACGCAATGGTAACGCGTCCTACTCAAGATCAAAAAGTTGCGTGTTTCAATCACGTCGGGGTCAAATGGAACTTTTCTATTTAAAATTTGATTGTTTGTTGTATTATCAATTTTAATTTACCACCACATTGTATAAAATTCCGTTGCACAAGGGAAGCGCATCTATTTTCAACTCTTTAGGTTGTGTAATCAAACCACATTTCGGTCAAACGTAAATTTTTTATTTAAAAACTGATTCTTTAATGCACAATAGTTTTTAATTCAACACGTCCTTGTATAAAACTCCGTGGTGAGACGGTAGTGCGTCTTACCCCAGATCAGTAAGTTACGTGTTCGAATCATGTTGGGTATAATTCTAATTTTTGTATTTAAGAACTGAGTCCACTCAAAAGGTTGCGTGTTCAAATCAAGTCAAGGTCAAATGTAGTTTTTGTATTTCAGAACTAATTGTTTCTTAATGGAAAAATATTTTTATTCTTTCAAAACGAAATTGTGTAAGACTCCGTGGGCGCAAAGGTAACGCGTCTCACTCAAGATCACAAAGTGGCCTGTTTAAATCACGTCGGGGTCAAATGGAATTTTTCTATCTAAACAATGTTGTGTTGTGGCATTATAGTTTTGAATTTAACACGTCACTCTATAAAACTATGGGGCGTAAAGGTAGCGCTTCTATTTCCAGATCGGAAGGTGTGTATTTAAAACACATCTGGGTCAAACGTAATTTTTTTATCTAAAAACTGATTCTTTGTTGCACAATATTTATTAATTCAACACGTCACTGTATAAAACTCCGTGATGAGACGGTAGTGCGTGTCACCCCATATCAGTAAATTACGTGTTCGAATCATGTTGGGGTCAATTGTAATTTTTGATTTTTAAGAACTGAGTCCACTCAAAAAGTTGGGTGTTCAAATCAAGTCAAAGTAAAATGTAATTTTATTTTCTTTCAACACGAAACGGTGTAAGACTCCGTGGCGCAACGGTAACGCGTCTGACTCAAGATCAAAAGGTAGCGTGTTTAAATCACGTCGGGGTCAAATGGAACTTTTCTATCTAAACACTGATTCTTTATTGCACAATGTTTTTTAATTCACAACGTCACTGTATAAGATTCCGTGACGCAATGGTTGCGCGTCTGACTCCAGATCAGAAAATTACTTATTCGAATCACGTCGAGGTCAAATACTTTTTTTTGTATTTAAGAACTGAGCTCACTCAAAAAGTTGCGTGTTCAAATCAAGGCAAGGTCAATTGTAGTTTTTCTATTTCAGAACTAATTTTTTAATGGAAAAACCATTTTGTTTCTTTCAACACGTCACTGTTTAAGACTCTGTGGCGCAACGGTAGCGCGTTTAACTCCAGATCAGAAGGATATGTGTTCGAATCACCTCGGGGTCAATTGAGATTTTTTAATTTAAGAACTGAGTTCACTCAAAAGGTTGCGTGTTCAAATCAAGTCATAGTCAAATATAGTTATTCTATTTCAAAACTAATTGTTTTAATGAAAAAACAATTTTTTTTCTGTCAACACGAAATTGTGCAAGACTCCGTGGCGCAACGGTAACGCGTCTGACTCAAGATCAAAAGGTTGCATGTTTAAATCACGTCGGGGTCAAATGGAACTTTTCTATTTAAAAACTGATTGTTCATTGCATTAAAAATTTGAATTTACCACCTCATTGTATAAAATTCCGTGGCACAAGGGAAGCGCGTGTAATTCCAAATCGGTAGTTTGTGTAGTCAAATCACATTTCGGTCAAACGTAAATTTTTTAGTTAAAAACCGATTCTTTATTGCCCTATAGGTTTTAATTCAACACGTGCTTGTATAAGACTCCGTGGTGAGACGGTAGCGCGTCTCACCCCAAATCAGAAAGTTACGTGTTCGACTCATGTTTGGGTCAATTGAAATTTTTGTGTTTAAGAACTGAGTCCACTCAAAATGTTAGATGTTCAAATAAAGTCAAGGTCAAATGTAGTTTTTCTATTTCAGATCTATTTTTTTAATGGCAATTTTTTTTTTTCAACACGAAATTGTGTAAGACTCCGTGGCGCAACGGTAACGCGTCTGACTGAAGATCAAAAGGTTGCGTGTTTAAATCACGTCGGGGTCAAATGCAACTGTTTTATTTAAAAACTGATTGTTTCTTGGAGTATTAATTTTAATTTACCACCTCATTGTATAAAACTATGTGGCACAAATAATACTCGTCTAGTTCCAGATCGGTAGGTTCTGTAATAAATTCACATTTCGGTCAAACGTTAATTTTTTATCTAAAAACTAATTCTTTTTTGCACGATAGTTCTAAATTCAACGCGTCACTGTGTAAGTCTCCGTGGCACAACGGTAGCGCGTCTGACTCCAGATCAGATCACGTCGGGGTCAATGGAGATGTTTGTATTTAAGATCTGATTCCACTCAAAAGATTGCGTGTTCAAATCAAGTCAAGGTCAAATGTAGTTTTTCTATTTTAGAACTAATTATTTTAATGGAAAAAGGATTTTTTTCTTTCAAAACGAAATTGTGTAAGACTCCGCAGCGCAACGGTAGCGCGTCTGAATCCAGATCAGAGGGTTGCGTGTTTAAATCACGTCGGGATCAGATGGATTTTTTGTATTTAAAAACTGATTCTTTGTTGCAGTGAGGTTTTGAATTTAACACGTCACTCTATTAAACTCCGTGGCGCAAAGGTAGCGTGTCTGATTCCAGATCGGTAGTTTGTGTAATCAAATCACTTTTCGGTCAAACGTAAATTTTTTATTTAAAAACTGATTCTTTATTGCACAATAATTTTTAATTCAACACGTCCTTGTATAAAACTCCGTGGTGAGACGGTAGTGCGTCTCACCCCAGATCAGTAAGCTTCTTGTTCGAATCATGTTGGGTATAATTGTAATTTTTGTATTTAAGAACTGAGTCCACTCAAAAGAATGCGTGTTCAAATCAAGTCAAAGTCAAATGTAGTTTTTCTATTTCAGAACTAATTTTTTTAATGGAAAAAGGATATTTTTTCTTTCAAAACGAAAGTGTGTAAGACTCCGTGGCGCAACGGTAACGGGTCTAACTCAAGATCAAAAGGTTGCGTGTTTAAATCACGTCGGGGTGAAATGGAACTTTTCTATTTAAAATCTGATTGTTTGTTGTATTATCAATTTTAATTTACCAGCACATTGTATAAAATTCCGTTGCACAAGGGAAGCGCGTCTGATTTCAAATCGGTAGGTTGTGTAATCAAATCACATTTCGGTCAAACGTAATTTTTTTATTTAAAAACTGATTCTTTATTGCACAATAAATTTTAATTCAACACGTCCTTGTATAAAACTCCGTGGTGAGACGGTAGTGCGTCTCACTCCAGATCAGTAAGCTACTTGTTCGAATCATGTTGGGTATAATTGTAATTTTTGTATTTAAGAACTGAGTCCACTCAAAAGGTTGCGTTTTCAAATCAAGTCAAGGTCAAATGTAGTTTTTCTATTTCAGAACTAATTTTTTTAATGGAAAAATTTTTTTTTCTTTCAAAACGAAATTGTGTAAGACTCCGTTGCGCAACGGTAACGGGTCTAACTCAAGATCAAAAGGTTGCGTGTTCGAATCACGTGGGAGTCAATTGAAATTTTTCTATCTAAAAACTGAAACTGATGCTTTTTTGCACAATAGTTCTTAATTCAACATGTCAATGTATAAGAATCCATGTTGCAACCGTAGCGTGTCTGACTCCAAATCACGTCGGGGACAATTGAAAATTTTGTCTTTAATAACTGAGTTCACTCAAAAGGTTGCGTTTTCAAATCAAGTCAAGGTCAAATGTAGTTTTTCTATTTCAGACTAATTTTTTATTAGAAAAACATTTTTTTTTCTTTGAACACGAAATTGTGTAAGACTCCATGGCGGAACGGTAACGCGTCTGACTGAAAATAAAAAGGTTGCGTGTTTTAATCACGTCGGGGTCAAATGGAACTGCTTTATTTAAAAACTGATTGTTTCTTGGAATATAAATTTTAATTTACCACCTAATTGTATAAAACTCCGTGGTACAAGGGAATCGCGTCTAATTCGAGATCGGTAGGTTGTGTAATCAACTCATATTTCGATCAAACGTTAATTTTTTTATCTAAAAACTGATTCTTTAGACCACAATAGTTCTTAATTCAATACGTCAGTGTATAAGACTCCGTGGCGCAACGGTAGCGCGTCTTACTCCAGATCAGAAGACTACGTGTTCGAATCACGTCGGGGACCATTGAAATGTTTGTATTTAAGATCTGAGTCCACTCAAAAGATTGCGTGTTCAAATCAAGTCAAAGTCAAATGTAGTTTTTCTATTTCAGAATTAAGTTTTTTAATGGAAAATTAGGTTTTTTCTTTCATCACGAAATTGTGTAAGATTCCGTGGCGCAACGGTAACGCGTCTGACTCAAGATCAAAAGGTTGCGTGTTTAAATCACGTCGGGGTCAAATGGAACTTTTCTATTTAAAAAGTGATTGTCTGTTGCATTAAAAATTTGAATTTACCACCTCATTGTATAAAATTCCGTGGCACAGTGGAAACGCGTCTGATTCCAAATCGGTAGGTTGTGTAGTCAAATCACATTTCGGTCGAAACGTAAATTTTTTATCTAAAAACTGATTCTCTATTGCGCAATAGTTTTGAATTCAACACATCCTTGTATAAGACTACGTGCCAGTTCAGTAAGTTACGTGTTCGAATCATGTTGGGGTCAATTGTAAGTTTTGTATTTAAAAACTGAGTCCACTCAAAAAGTTGGGTGTTCAAATCAAATCATATCAAATCATAGTCAAATGTAGTTTTTCTATTTCAGTACTATTTTTTTTAATGAAAAAATAACTTTTTTTTATTTATTAAGAAATTGTGTAAGGCTCCGTGCCGTAACGGTAACACGTCTGACTCAAGATCAGAAGGTTACGTTTTTAAATAACGTCGGGGTCAATTGAGTTTTTTCAATCTGAAAATTGATTTTTTATTGCACAATAGTTTTTACTTCAACATGAGACTGTAAAAGACTCCTTGGCGCAACGGTAACGCGTTTAACTCCAGATCATAAGGTTACGTGTTCGAATCACGTCGGGGTCAATTGAGATTTTTGTATTTAAGAACTGAGATCACTAAAAATGTTGCGTGTTCAAATGAAGTCAAGGGAAAATGTACTTTCTCTATTTCAGAACTAATTTTTTTAATTGAAAATCTTTTTTTTTCTTTCAACACGAAACTGTGTAAAACTCCGTGGCGCAACTGTAACGCGTCTGACACAAGATCAAAAGGTTGCGTGTTTAAATCACGTCAAAGTCAAATGGAACTTTTCTATTTAACAACTGATTGTTTGTTGCATTATAGTTTTTAATCAACACGAAAATGTGTAAGAGTCCGTGGTCTATGGTAGAGCATCTGACTCCAGATCGGAAGGTTTCGTGTTCAAATCACGTCGGGGTCAAATGGAAAAGTTTTATCTAAAAACTGATTTTTTAAGTCATTATAGTTTTGAATTTACCACGTCACTGTATTAGACTCCGTGGTGCAACGGTAGCGCGTCTTACTCCAGATCAGAAGGTTGCGTGTTCAAATCACTTCAAAATCCAAGGTATTTTTTCTATCTCAGACCAAATTTATTAATGAAATAATAATTATTTTTATTCAATACGAAATTTCGTAAGATTCCGTTGCACAACGGTAACGCGTCTGACTCCAGGTCAGAAGGTTGCGTGTTTAAATCACGTCGAAATCAAATGGAATTTTTTTGTCTAAAAACTGATCATTTGTGGCATTATAGTTTTGAATTTAACATGTCACTCTATAAAACTCCGTGGCGCAAAGGTAGCGTGTCTAATTCCAAAGTGGTAGGTTGTGTGTTTAAAACACATCTGGGTCAAAAGTAATTGTTTTATCTAAAAACTGATTCTTTGTTGCAGAATAGTTCTTAATTCAACACGTCACTGTTTAAGACTCCGTGGCGCAACGTTAGCGCGTCTGACTCCATATCAGAAGGTTGCGTGTTCAAATCACGTCGGGGTCAATTGAGATGCTTTGTATTTAAGAACTGAGTCTACTGAAAAGAATGCGTGTTCAAATCAAGTCAAGGTCGAATGTAGTTTTTCTGTCTCAGAACTTTTTTTTTTTAATGAAAAAGTTTTTTTTTTCAACACGAAATTGTGTAAAACTACAAGGCGCAACGGTAGCGCATCTGAATCCAGATAAGAAGGTTGCGTGTTCAGATCACGTTAAGTCAAATGTATTATTTCTATTTCAGAACAATATTTTTTTAATAAAACATTAATGCTTTTTGTTTGAACACGACACTGTATAAAACTCCGTGGCGCAACGGTAGCGTGTCTGACTCCAGATCAGAAGGTTTGTGTTCAGATCACGTCAAGGTCAAAAGTAATATTTCTATCTCAAAACTAAACTTTTTATGAAACATTAATGCATTTTGTTTCAACACGACAGTGTATAAGATTCCGTGGCGCAAAGGTAGCGCGTCAGACTCCAGATCAGAGGGTTGCTTGTCCAAATCACGTCGGGATCAATGGTAATTTTTTTATTTAAAAACTGTTTTTTATTGCATTATAGTTTTTATCAAGACGTCCTTGTGTAAGACACAATGGCGCAACGGTAACGTGTCTGACTCAATGTCAGAAGGTTGCGTGTTTAAATCACGTCGCTGTCAAATAGGATCTTTCTATCTAAAAACTGAATCTTTGTGTTATTATAGTTTTGAATTTAATACGTTTCTGTATAAAACTCCATGGCGCAGAGGAAGCGCGTCTGATTCCAGATCGGTAGGTTGTGTATTCAAAAAAAATCTTGGTAAAACTTAAATTTTTTATCTGAAACCTGATTCTTTATTGCACATTAGTTCTTAATTCAACACGTCCTTGTATAAGATTCAGTGAAGCAAAGGAAGCGCCGTCTTACTCCCGATCAGAAGGTAACGTGATCGAATCACGTCGGGGTCAATTGAGTTTTTTTGTATTTAAGAACTGAGTCCACTCAAAGAATTCGTGTTCAAATCAAGTTAAAGTCAAATATAGTTTTTCTATTTCAGAACTAAATTTTGTAATGAAAAAATATTTTCTTTTTAACACGAAATTATTTAAAACTGAAAAATTAGCGCGTCTGACTCCAGATCAGAAGGTGCGTGTTCAGATCACGTCAAGGTCAAATGTAATATATCTACCTCAGAACTAAATTTTTTCATGAAATACTAATGATATTTGTTGTAACACAACACTGTATAAGGCTATGTTACGCAACGGTAGAGCGTCTAATTCCAGATCAAAAGGTTACGTGTTCAAATCACGTCGGGGTCAATTGTGATTTTCCTATTTAAGAACTGAGTCCATATCAAAAAGTTGCGTGTTCAAATCATTTCAGGGTAAAATGTAATTTTTCTCTATCAGAAAAACATTTTAAATAAAATAATAATTAATTTTATTTCACTAGGAAATTGTGTAAGACACCGTGGCGCAACGGTAGCGCGAAAACTATCAAAACGAAAGTTTTTAATGAAACATAAATGCTTTTTGTTTAAACACGACACTGTATAAAACTCTGTAGCTCAACGGTATAGCGTCTGACTCCAGATCAGAAGGTTACGTGTTCGAATCACGTCGGGGTCAATTAAGATTTTTGTATTTAAGAACTGAGTCCACTCAAAAGGTTGCGTGTTCAAATCAAGTCAATGTCAAATGTAGTTTTTTTATTTCAGAACTAAATTTTTTAATGGAAAAATAGTTTTTTTCTTTCAAAACGAAATTGTGTAAGACTCCGTGACGCAACGGTAGCGCGTCTGATTCCAGATCAGAAGGTTGGGTGTTCAAATCACGTCGGGGTCAATTGTGATTTTTCGTTTTTAGAACTGAGTCCATATCTAAAGGTTACGTGTTTAAATCATTTCTCGATCAAATGTAATTTTTCTTTATCAGAAGTAACTTTTTTAATGAAATAATAATTATTTTTATTTTACCACGAAATTGTGTAAGATTCCGTGGCGCAACGGTAGCGCATCTGACTCCAGATCAGAAGGTTGCGTGTTCGAATCACGTCGGAGTCAAATGTAACTTTTCTATCTAAAATCTGATTCTTTGTTGTATTAAAGTTTTGAATTCAACACGTCACTGTATGAAACTTCGGGCGCAAGGGTAGCGCGTCTGACTCCAGATGTGTAGGTTGTGCATTCAATTCTCATGTGGGTCAAACGTAAATTTTTTTATCTAAAAACTGACTCTTTATTGCTCAATAGTTTTTAATTCAACACGTCACCGTATAAGACTCCGTGGCGCAACGGTAGCCAGTCTGATTCCAGATCAGAAGATTGTGTGTTTAATTTACGTCGGGGTCAATTGTGATTTTTATATTGAGAAACTGAGTCCATATCAAAAGGTTCCGTGTTCAAATAACGTCAACTTCAAATCTAAGTTTTTTATCTCAGAAATCAATTTCTTAATAAAATATTAATTATTTTTATTTCAATACGAAATTGTGTAAGATTTGTGGCGCAACGGTAGCGCGTCTGACTCTAGATCAGAAGGTTGCGTGTTCAAATCACGTCGGGGTTAAATGGAATTTTTCTATCTAAAAATTGATTTTTTGTCTCATTATTGTTTTAACTTTAACACGTCACTGTATAAAACTCCGTTGCGCAGAGGAAGCGCGTCTGATTCCAGATCGGTAGGTCGTGTATTCAAATCACATCTGGGTCAAACGTAATTTTTTTTTTCTAAAAACTGATTCTTTATTGCAGAATAGTTTTTATTTCAACACGTCCATGTATAAGACTCCGTGGCGCAATGGTAGCGTGTCTGAGTCCAGATCAGAAGATTGCGTGTTCAAATCCAGGATGGGGTCAAATGTAATTTTTCTATTTAAAAACTGGTTCTTCATTGCATTATAGTCTTTATTCAACACGTTTTTGTATAAGATTCCGTGGCGGAACGGTAGCGCGTCTAACTCCAGATCAGAAGGTTACGTGTCCGATTCACGTCGGGGTCAATTGTGATTTTTATATTAAAGAACTGAGTCCATATCAAAAGGTTGGGTGTTCTAATCACGTCAAGGTCAAATGTATTTTTTTTATCTCAAAACTAAGTTTCTTAAAGAAGTAATAATTATTTTTATTTCAACACGAAATTGCGTAAGACATCGTGGCGCAACTGTAGCGTGTCTTTTCCTGATCAGACGATTGTGTGTTCAAATCACGTCGGGGTCAAGTGTAATTTTCTAGCTAAAAACTGATTCTTTGTTGTATTATATTTTTGAAATCAACACGTCACTGTATAAAACATTGTGGCACAAGGGTAGCGCGTCTGATTCCAGATCTGTAGGTTGTGTATTCAAATCACATGTGGGTCAAACGTAAACTTTTTATCTAAAAACTGATTCTTTCTTGCACAATAGTTTTTAGTTCAATACGTCACTGTATCAGATTCCGTGGCGCAACGGCAGCTTGTCTGATTCAAGAAAAGACGGTTGCGTATTGAAATCACAATAGTGTCACTTGTTATTTCTATTTGTAAGAACTGAATCCATATCAGATGGTTGCATGTTGAAATCACGTCAAGGTCAATTGTAATTTTTCTATCTAAAAACTGATTGTTTGTTGCATTATAGTTTGATTTCAACATGTCACTGTATAAATGCCGTGGCGCAAGAGTAGCGCGTCTGATTCCAGAAAAGACGGAGTCGTATTGAAATCACATTGGTGTCACTTGTTATTTTTGTTTTTAAGAACGTAATCCAGATCAGATGTCAAATGTAATTTTTCTATCTGAAAACTAAATTTTTTAATGAACTAATAAATTTTTTTTTCAGCTCGAAATTGTGTAAGATTTCGTGGCTCAACGGTTGTACGTCTGACTCCAGATCAGAAGGTTGCCTGTTCAAATCACAGCGGGGTCACTTGTGATTTTTATATTTAAGAACTGAATCCATATCAGAAGGTTGCGTGTTTGAATCACGTGTCAAATGTAATTTTTCTATCTATCAACTGATTCTTTATTGCATTATAGTTTTTAATTCATCACGTCACTGTATAAAACTCGGTTGCGCAAGGGTAACGCGTCTGTCTTCAGATCATAAGGTTGCGTGTTCAGATCACGTTAAAGTCAAATGTACTTTTTCTATCTAAAAACTGATTCTTTGTTGCATTATAGTTTTGAATTCATCACGTCATTGTATAAAACTCGCTGGCGCAAGGGCAGCTTGTCTGACTCCAGATCAAAGGGTTGCGTGTTCAAATAACGTCGGGGTCATATATAATTTTCCTAGCTAAAAACTGATTCTTTATTGCATTTTAGTTTTTAATCAACACGTCCTTGTATAAAATTGCGTGACGCAAAGGTAGCGCGTCTGATTTCAGGTCAGACGGTAGCGTATGAAATCACATTGGTGTCAGTTGTGATTTTTATATTCAAGAACTGAGTCCATATCAAACGGTTGCGTGTTCAAATCACGATGGAGGCAAAATGACATTTTTGACAGTCGAGGCCAGTGAAATTGGTAGAAATAGATATTTTGCCGGCACGGACCAGAGGACTTGGTCCGGCTAATAAGTTGGGATTATGGGTAATTAATCGTTTAAGTTAGGAAAAGTTAGGAATTTGAATCAGTCTAGATTGAGCTCTTTGTGCCTATTGCCGGTTTCTATCCGCTTTTCTTTTCTTGTTTTTTATTTTTGAACATGGAAGAAATAAGAGCTTATGAAATTATTAAGTAAAACAACCAGCAACTTTTAAGTTAGATGTTAGAGATGATTATAACAATCATCGATAGTTTGAAACGTCCTGCTCCTGATGAAACCTCCTCGGGTCAAATACCTCGAGAAATTAACCCTTTTGCTTCGATACCGCCTTAAACGATGCCTGGAATACTCACTAAGTTAACAATTTCAATCTTTGCTAAACAAAAGAAAGATGTTTCGACTTTGGTTTTAA
>JAOTRI020102151.1:0-14037 GCA_028564885.2 Zoanthus sanctaehelenae
AAATGAGCGTAAATTTTTTATTTTGCCATTGTGCGCAGTAGAGTTGCGCACTGCAAAACAGGGCAATGACCTTAAAACATGTTTTAATGCGCGCATGCGTTTTGACTCTATTTCGGTTGCTTGTTTCCATGGATATGGTGACGTTTCAAGATGGCGAACTTGTTTTGTTAAAACATGTTTTTAGATGTTGTATTGTATGCCGTTTGCCCACTCAGTTAAACATTGAAATGTTTTACCGTAAAACATTTTTTACCAGTAAAACATTTACTGTTTGGACAGGGCTTTATGCTACGAAGTTGGGATTCCTGTGCTACTCAGTTGGGCCTTCCTGTGTTACTCAGTGGGGACTCCTGTGATTATCTACTTAGTTGGGATTCCTGTGTTACAACTCCAGTGGGATTCCTGTTTTACTTAGTTGGGATTCCTGTGTTCCCGGCTGTCTTGATGACCTTTTCACTTTTGCCAATGTCCAAATACGTAGGGGAGAAATCGGTTTAACGATGAAAGCTGGAAAAGTGATTTTTTGATGTTTCTGAATATCTATCAACAGATGATGAGAAGCTACATATTCTGTCAGCCTATATTCTTAAATATAAAGTGCTATGCATCTATGCATGTAGGTGACAGGTCCACCGTAGTAACCAATGTGCATTATGTAGACTGCAATGTTTTATATATGTTTGGTGGTTTCAAATAGAGAAGCCCACCACAACTAACTACATGTATCTAGGTAAAATTCTGGGTCACTGAGGTGCGAATTATTTTTTTCATTTTCATCAGCGTGTGAGAAAGACTTGTTTGATGTTGGTTATGGTAGAATAACTGACTTACAATTCATCGCCTCCTCCTCAAACGAAACTGCTCGTTATGGAAGACTGAATAGCAGTGCAGCCTGGTGCGCTAAAGATGACGATAGAAATCCTTACCTACAAATCGACCTCGGAGTTAAAGGTATATTATGCGCTGTTTCAACACAAGGTGATGCTCAAGGAGATCGTTGGGTTGAAACATACCATCTGCAGAGCTCTGAAGATGGTGTTGTCTGGAAAAAATATTCCATCAATGGAGTTTACAAGGTAAAGGAAATCTTGTTATTTTTCAGTTTTGATTCTATTGATTCATTCATTAATCCATTTGTCCATATATTTGCTTGTTCAATTATATTTTGTCTACCCGCCCATTTATCCACCTTCACATTTGTCCATTCATCTATTTTTCTACTCATCCATTTGTCAATCCACCCGTTTGTCCATTCATCCAATTTTCCAGCCATATATTTGTACACTCATCCATTTGGCCATACACCTAAGAATATTTGTTCATATTTTATCTACCCATTCAGTTGTCAATCTATTATTTGTCCGTCCATCCATTAGTCCAACCATTCATTTTTCCATTCACCAATTTATTCACCCATCCACTAATTTGTTAATGTTATATTTGTCCGCCCATCAATTTGTCCACCCACTCATGCATTTGCCTGTCCATCTATCTGTTTGTCATTTAATCATTTATATGTTTGTCCATCAATCCATTTGTCCTCCCAACCATTTTCCCATTTAGCCATTTATTTGTCCAGTCTTGTGTTCTTGTTCTTGTGTTCTTCAAACTTATTTGTTTGTTCTTCCGTCCATCTCTTTATCATAGTAAAAATACAATGCTCGTTACTGTAAAGATGCTAAAAATGCTTAAAGCTTTTTATCAACATACATCACCATAATGCCCAATTGATAATATAATTGCGTCAAGTTACAGCTCTACTTGCACAACAGTGCTATTTATATTCGAGTTCATTTCTTTGTCAATCTACTCTTACCTTCATGCTCTATAGTAATTTCTTCCTTCATCCATTTGTATTAGGTACCCATCAATCCATCCACTCGACAATCTTACATCCACGAGTAATACTCCATAATGTCTTTATTCATTATGTACAGTAAATTTTTATTTATAAGAACAACCTTATAAGTACTATGAAGCTTAGCTAAAATCATTTTACGAGCTTAAAGGCCCATGGGGCCTGCACTTATATCTAGTTTCTGTAGTGTTAAGTGGATGAGAGTCCTTGACTCCCCCTGGACAGGAAACTAATCCATTACAGGTTAGCTCCCAGCAGATGCTGGTACTCATTTACCGACCCCGGAAAAAATATTAATGTAAAGCTGAGTTGGCTTAGGCGGAAAAGAAGGCCACACAAATATTTGAACCACGGCAAACTGCCGGGATTGATCTGGGGACCTTGTGGCTGCAGAGCAGAGATCTTACCAACTGTGTCAACCTCATCTGCCCAAAGCTCATACTGGCAGAAAATTAAAAAGAATTTAAGAAAAGATTCAGACTGTGTGATGCTGAAAAATAAAGTGCAGATGTTTCTAGCTAGTTGAAACTTACTGAATTTATATTTGCAATGCACACATTAAAAATACACTATTACATTTAGCATATCTCAGGGTTGGACACTTGATTTTGAAAGCACTCGCCATTTGGGTGAGTAACCCTCAAAATGCACTCGCCCGGATAAGTTTTCACTCCCCCAAAAGTACACCGTCCCCCTCCATCCCCGGTCACTCCAACCATTGCACCACTTGCATATCATACCCTTATCTTGATCATGCTGCAACCATGGCCGGCCAAATTGCCTTTTCGCTGAAAACTTTCTCGATCTGTTCTTCTTATACTCCTTTAAGCCCTTTGAATCACAAGCAGCTTTTGGGTTTTTTTCTTTCTTTTTCTCTTTAACGACTTTTGGAACCCCGGAAATATACTTCCACATATTGGCAAGGAATCACTTCAATTTTCAATTTACCAGGGGAACACGCATTGATCATGAACAATTCGCTCGCAACGTTGTAGATGGTAGACCGAGCGGTTTTTAACTTCAATGAAAAATTCTAGTTTAAGAACTTAAACCTCAAGAAATCACAATAGAGGCACTTAATTTATATTTCACGTAGTTTTTTTATTGATAAATCTTGGTGAGCTTCCTGCAGTTTGCAGCAAAACGTGTCTGTACTTCCAGCTTGAACGCCATGTTTACCTGATCACCGAGGGCTCATTAGTGACCAGCAGTATCACTTTGCAAAAGTACATACATTATGTAATTATCACAATGCGGAAGCCATTATTGTTTCCTATTTTGCGAAGCCCAATTTGGAGTATAAAACTTTTGCATAGAGATATGGACTATGGTAAGTTTAGAGGTTTATCGGCCAAACAGAATATAAAAAAACATCGTTTATTTTGCAATTTAATCAAATTCTTGGCAATAAAAAATTGCACTCGCCAAACGGGTGAGTGATCTGTGATTTGCACTCGCCCAACACTTTTGAAACTCGCCTGGGCGAGCGGGAGAGCGCTAATGTCCAACCCTGATATCTACTATTGTCCTAAATGGTACACATATTCATGTAATATTAAATGTTCCTCAAACAGTAAGCACTGTTGTTCAATGACTTGTCTTTTTGTTTCATTATTTTTCATTATTTCAAACTGCTTAGAGAAATGAGAAAACATTGAGGCTGAAACAGCCAACAGTGAGCCTTGGCAAAAGTACTTGTTCACTTTGATCAGGTATTTTTAAATGTTATTTTTGTCAAAGATAATCAATGGAAACTCAAATTCAAGGACAGCTGTGAAGCGAATCCTTCTGCAAAGCGTTTCTGGACGTTATATAAGATTTATCCCTAAAGAATTTCATGGAGCTAGATGTATGAGAGTTGAAATATTTGGCAACCAAGTAGGTAAGAAAAAAAACATTTTTAACAGTTTAAAGAGATAATTGGTAAAGCTAAAAAAGAGCAAAGTAATGTTTTTAATAATTCATGGTTTTAAAATCCTAAAAAATCCTAAATCCTAAAAGTGTAGTTCTTACTGTGTTGGAAAATGTGACATCATTTAATAGCCTCTTTTGTTCCAGGGTAATAATGTATTTGTGAAAATCTAGATCTCCTTCTCCAGCCTGAATATTTGAACCATTCAGTCAGTATCCTCAGCCTTTAAATGTTCCTTTTGCAAGAAATGGAAGTGAAGGATGTGTGAGGCATGGCTAAAGGGAGGGAAAAGAGTGGGTAAAGAGAGGGTGAAATGTTAGTGAAGTATGGATAAAGGGAGGGTGAAGAGTGGGTGAATGAAGCATGGATTAAGGGAGGGTGAAGGGTGGATGAAGCATAGGCAAAGGAAATGTAAAGGTTGGTTAAAGGGAGGTGGAGAATGGGTGAAGCATGGGCGAAGGGAGTATAAAGGGAGGGTGAAGAGTAGGTCAAAGGAGTTGAAGGGTGGATAAAGGGAGGGTGAAGGGTGGGTAAAGGAAGCTGAAGAGTGGTTGAAGCACGGGTGAAGGGAGGTATTGGGTGGATAAAAGGAAAGTGAAGGGTAGGTCAAAAGAGTTGAAGGGTGGATAAAGAGTGGGTGAAGTTTGGGTTAAGAGAGGGTGAAGGGTGAGTGAAGCATGGGTAAAAAGAGGTGAAGGTTGGTTAAACGGGGGTGAAGAGTGAGTGAAGCATGGGTAAGGGAAGGTGAAGGGTGGGTAAAGCATGGGTAAAAAAAGGTGAAGGTTGGTTAAAGGGAGGTGAAGAGTGGGTGAAGCATGAGTAAGGGGAGGTGAAGGTTAAAGGGAGGTGAAGAGTGGGTGAAGTATGGGCAAAAGAAGGGTGAAGGTTGAGTAAAGGGAGGTGAAGAGTAATTGAAGTATAGATAGAGGTTGGTGAAGGGTGGGTGAAACATGGGTAAAAGAGGTGAAGGTTGGTTAAAGGGAGGTGAAGAGTGGTTGAAGTATGGGCAAAAGAAGGGTGAAGGTTGGTTAAAGGAAGGTGAAGAGTGGTTGAAGTATAGATAAAGGGTGGTGAAGGGTGGGTGAAGTATAGATAAATGGAGGTGAAGGGTGGTTGAAGTATGGGTAAAAAGAGGTGAAGGTTGGTTAAAGGGAGGTGAAGAGTGGGTGAAGCATGGGTAAGGGGAGGTGAAGGTTGGTTAAAGGGAGGTGAAAAGTGGGTGAAGCATGGGCAAAAGAATGGTGAAGGTTGGGTAAAGGGAGGTAAAGGGTGGGTGAAGTATAGATAAAGGGTGGTGAAGGGTGGTTGAAGCATGGGTGAAGGGAGGGTAACGGTGAATAAAGAGAGGGTGAAGGGTAGTTCAAAGGAGTTGAAGGGTGGGTAGAGGGAGGGTGAAGGGCTGGTAAAGGGAGTTGAAGGGTGGGTGAAGCATGGGTGAAGGGAGTAAAAGGTAGATAAAGGGAGGGCGAAGGGTAGGTTAAAGGAGTTGAAGGGTGGATAAATGGAAGGTGGAGGGTGGGTAAAGGGAGGTGAAGGGTGGGTGAAGATTGACCCAGTAGAAGGCCGTATGCAATAATCTTGTTTGGGCTCGCTAGTAAAGGATTTACCTATAATGGAGTGGAGTTTGAGGCCCTTTTGGCCCTTGGGGGGGAGAGGTGCATGCACATCTACTCCACCCCCCTGCATTTGGGCTTGAGTACTAAGAGCTCTCTATAACTAGTAAGGGATAAAGTTCAAGATCTGAGCAAAATTTTTTTCAGTTATTCTCATGTAACATGGTATTGAAAAAGATCTGGAACACATTCAAATTAAGAGACTCTAAATGTAAAGAACAATATTATGTACAGTCAACTCCCAATATTGTGGAGACCTTCTGGACCGTAAGTTTGTTAAGCGAGGTACGAGAAGAAAAAAGATTTTACTTTTAAAGCAAACCTCAATGACTGAGTAGTGCTACGCTACTTTATTCTTGCTTCAATTTAATTTTGTTTATCGACTGATTTATGAAATGCAACTTCTGCTAAGTGGCTGTATGTTGGATGTCAAACAAGTTACTTAACCTTTTAAAACTACAATGTTCATTTATGATTCATATAGAGTTAAAAGCTTCAAAGTCTCATTCAAGGTTTGTAACTGCCAAAACTCGGCTCTTTGATGGATGTAATGACTAGCTTACTATTATTTTACCAAATACATGAATTTATAAGGCACCAATTTTCAAAAACGTGTCGAAAGTGTCGATTATAATGAGAGATAAACAATGAACATTTTAAATTGGGACCAGGCGAAGTGTCCGTATGTCCGTAATAGCGAGCGTCCGTTATAGCGAGAGCTGTTTTCGTATATTTCTTTATGGTTTCAACCGGGGATTTTTTTTTGTCCGTAACAACGAGGTGTCCGTAATAGCGAGGTGTCCTTAATAGCGCGTTGTCCGTAATTGCGGGGTGTCCGTAATTGCGGGGTGTCCGTAATTGTGGGGTGTCCGTAATAGCGAGGTGTCCGTAATAGCGAGGTGTCCGTAATTGCGGAGTGTCCCGAGGCGGGAATTGACCAGTGTACTTCGTTTTCTTTAGAAAAAGTGTCTTTCTGCTGTCGAAATAGTAAAAAAAGATGTTCATCTATTTGGTTTATGTATTTATTTTTAGTTCAACCAAATTCGGCCATTGGTGTAGCAGATCCAAGTTCGATTCCAGATCTACTTTTTTCTGCTTCATCGGAGTATGATTCTAGGTACAAAGCATCCAACGCCAGGTTGAACAAACCGTTTGGTTGGGCGCCAAATAGTGGCGATGTAAATTCTGCTTATCTTCAGATTGATCTGGGTACCGTGCGCTCCATTTACGCTGTTGCTACTCAAGGACACGGTGGGCACAATGGGAAGGGTCAAGATGACAAAGAGTGGGTGACATCATACAAACTTAAATTCTCTTTGGATGACACAGTATGGGCGTTTTATAGAGAAGGTCCTGCTATTCAGGTTTGACAAAGATATTTACTCAGTTGCTTTTTATTTATTTTGTCTTTAGGTGCTCAATTATTTAAATTGTGCCCATTAAAGCAGGTTTATCCTAAAATATTTTATTGATTTTCAAAGGACTAAGGAAGAGTCCAGACCATTTTTGTTTAATTAGAATCACGCTGCTACTTAAGTGTAGAAACCCGAACCTAATTTTATCAATTTCCTTCAAATAAAATCTATAATTAACTTAAAACAACTGTCCTCCTGGCTTTCATTTCTGGTATATTTAAGGAATTATGTCAGCTACGAGTTTGACTAATGTGCCATTGATTTTGGTATTAGTACGCATTTGTTATCAGTACCTTCGTCCCCACATCCTACAAGAGTTTCACTTAAAGTGCCTTTCAAGTGAAAAATGTTTTTGATTCTCCGAAATGACCGAGATAAGAAAAACAAACAGGCAGAATTTCAGAGAGTTAAAATAAGTTGGAGAGATGCTACGCGTCGGGAAAGAAACGAGTTCAAATTAGCAAATGTTACGCGTCATTTTATTGGTTTCAGTATAGAGGATGTATGAGAAACTATTTAAAAAACTTTTTCAAGCAAAAAAACTGTTTAAACCTGGAAAAATAGTTTCTTAATATAGATTAAGTCATTTTCTTGCAACTTGAGTTTGAATTCTGTGCTGTAAATCAGAGACAAGATATGAGCAAAACTTGATCTTTTCTCTCAAATCGCTTTTCAAGTTTAAAAACAAAGTTACGTCACAAAAACAAAAAAAGTTTTAAATACTTTGAATGCATAATGAGCTAGCCAGTCATCAGCACAAAACCTGGGAATTTAGGCGGCTATATCTCAAAGGCATTTTATTCTAAGTCTTTGAAACTTTTTAAGTTTATTACTTTAGAACTGGTCTCTTTAGAAATGCAAAAACATTTTTTACTTCATAGGAATTTTTAACCTTTCATTAATGTGATAGAATAGCCTTCAGATGTTAATGTTTTTGCACAATATCAGAGAGAAAGATATTTGAACCTTATCTCCAGCATTCTTCCCCCAGAAAATTTTGGAACGTCGAGAAGCTAAACAAGTTATCGTGAATCGTTGGGTGGCCATATGGAAAATTGAAAAAAATTATCTGTTGTGTTCCATTACAACCTTATAGATCCTTAAATCATAACATGCATGCTGATTAACGGTGTCTTGAAGATAACACTTAAAATTAATAAAACTCACAAAAGAAAAAGATCTATTTTCAGTAATCTTTCTTGTCACAGAATGCAGAAAACGTTTTCCTTCGTTTATTCTAGTTTTATTGATAAGCGCTTTCTTCTCCTGTTACTAAATGAGACATACCGTTTTGGTGTTTCCAGTCATGTCATATTATCCGTCGGAAAATAAACTTTCTTTAACCTAGGTCATTGATTCCATACAAGTTTGTAGAAAGCGTGTTTTGATATTTTGTAACTAAACAGATTAACATTATTCAGTAGCATTTGAATTAAAGAAATACGGTATTTTCTTCAAGAATATTATCAGTGATCTCATCAAGATTTCGGAGACATTTGTCCCCCCACTGAAAGCGTCTCAGCTGCAGCCATGATTTGTCTTAATTTCTTTTAACAGGTTTTTAAAGGCAATGTGAATTCATATTCCATTGTCAAAAACGTTTTGCCGACAAGTGTTTTAGCATTGGCTGTGAGAATCTTTCCAGTACAATATGTTCTTCATCCAACATTGAGAGTGGAATTGTATAATATTCCATTTCCGCCAGGTTTGTTTAATTTAGTACATATATATTTTAGTTCGGAATAAAGTCGCCACACTATTAGGATGTGGGAAAGTAATTTCCTTGGGTTAGTGTCAGTCCATTGACGAGGCGCTTCCCCACGGACAAATTTTGATATTTGCACTCCCAGATCGTCAGAAAGTTACCTTTTGAGGCTTTTCTTGCGCCCTTTTCGAAGCACAAACGCAAGTGTGATATAAAAATTTGAAATCTTAGCGTGCAAATCCTTCCCAAGCTGGTCGCTGACTTGTGGCATCGTCAACAATATAAGTTATATATAAATAGACAAGTGTTGGGATGATTACGTTGAAATATACCTTGGAATTTAGGTTCACAAAACCAACTATCGAGCACTCTACAAGCTTTCTTCAATTTTTTGTTGTTGTCATAGCCATTTCCTTGAAGTGCTTTTGTGTACATTTCCTTCCTATTTACGGGTTACACATGCACAGGAATATGCTTCTAAAATATCACGTTACACAGGAAAAAAAAATTTTTCAAAATATTTATATAGTTTAAAACGGTTATAGTCGAGTATGCTGTTGTAGACAATTTCCAGCCAAACTGGTTAAAATTGCATAAAAATAAGTTGCTTTGCTGCAAAGCCAACATCTCGACATTTTCTGATCTTTCGCCGACTTTTGAAAGTTACATGTTTGAGTGTTTTTCTCTGCTTTTTCTTGCCTGCACTGTTTGCGTTAGCTAGTGATTTCGTGAATTTTGTACAAATGAAAAATGTAAAAATGGGGGAAGAAGGTCTCATATAATGTGTAATGTAATAATGTAATGCGTTAAAACAAACAAAAACAGGAATTTCACGGGAATTGCGGAAATATGTTCAGTTTTGAAAAACTGAAAAATAATGTAAGCTACTAAGAAGCGATAGAAGCGCAGTAATACCTCAACGATTTTTGTTTCCTTTACCACGAGTAAAATCAAATTCAATATCTTTCCGCTGCTTTATTTACGGTGTCCTTTTTGTGTGCGTTTACGGAGAGCCCTTTTTATCCATTTATAAGATAAAACATTTGTTTTCAGTTGAATCAAGCACAGCCTACGGCCTCTCAGATCCAACAGTGTTTCCAGACTCACGTTTTTCTGCTTCGTCGCATTATGATAGCAGGTACAAAGCGTCCAAGGCCAGGTTAAACAAACCGTTTGGTTGGGCGCCTGGGACGAGCGACAAAGACTCTGCTTATCTTCAGATTGATCTTGGTACCGTGCGCTCCATTTACGCTATTGCTTCTCAAGGACACGGTGGGTATGATGGGAAGGGTCAAGATGACAAAGAGTGGGTGACATCATACAAACTTAAATTCTCTTTGGATAAATCTGTTTGGAACTTTTACAAAGAAGGGTCACGTGTCAAGGTACGTTTGTAACTAGTTATTAAACGACATGATTTTAATCTAATCAAATTATTTTGGGCAGTTAGTTTTTTATAAATACTTCGGTAACGAACTATAAGGCTTCAGATAATCGATTCCTGGATGAAATGATGTTTGCCTTAAGTTCCAAACTACTGAAAATATAATTGGATTATATACGGAACAAGATTTCTATTTCAAAAACCAGTTCCTAAGCGTAGCGGAAATTATACACGGTACCGTGCTTATTGTTAAAATTTACGCGCTTTTACGTGGGCTTTCCGATCAAGCTCTCTATTTGCCAGAAAAAATGTTTACATAACTTATAATTATATTAAGATTAAAAGGAAAACTTATGGTATAGAAGCTTAAGATTTTCCTAGCGAGGAAGCTCATTTATAACCAGAAGGCCTATTCACAAGCAAGGATAAAGGTCTTGTGCTCTTAGGATGCTAGTATTCATTGTTATTCCTTACCGTCTGTGGGAACCGGAGCTTGTTTGATAGAGATATCCTCTGTGCTGATAAGTCCTAAACAGCCAAAACATTTTTGGTGATGCTGCTTCCAAGGCATCCTTATTGCCCAGTTAAATGGCCCATAATGTAAGCTATCGCATGCGTGCATGACCTATCCTTATTTCAAAACCATGTATAAATAATGATTTTCCTCTAGTCATTTTTTCACTCGTCAGGTATTCCAAGGAAACAAAGACGCAAATAGCACTGTTACCAATCTACTGAAGATAAAAACGACGACCAGAGCTATCAGGATCTACCCAATTACCTACGAATTGCATCCAACCCTTAGAGTTGAACTCTACGACGCTCCTACTCATCGTAAAGGTATGAAAGACTTTTTGGAAATTTCTCTACTTGTGCGTCGGACATGCTGTTGCTAAAGTTTTGCATTTTTTTTGGCTGCTCCACTTGAATTTTATTCTTAAAGTATCTATATGGCGAAAAAAATTTTTTTCGATTTTGGTATCTCTGGAATTCGTAGACAAGTGTTCCAAAAACAAAATTCAATTGCGTTGCAATTTCGCCAATGAAACAAAACTTAAAGTTCGCGCGCCGACCACGCCCAACGATGATGGCCCGGAGTTGCTAAGTCTGGGCCCAGTGACGTCACTTCAGGAATCGTTTACTTTTCCAGCCATTTTTTTCAGTGTTTTGTTGCTTTTCCATACAAACCTGATCATTTTTGCTTTAAACAAATTGAAAAATGATTTAGTTTGTTTGGAAATATATTGAAACACTAAAATGAACAGTCGACATTTCCTGAAGTGACGTGACAGACTATGCTGGACCCAGATTTGGCAACTCCCGGCCATCTGTGTTGGGCGTGGTCAGCACAAGAGTTTTACAGCTCGATTTAGTGGCAAGAAGTTGCGGAATCAAAAAATTTTTTCTTGAACACCTTTTTATTCAATATAAAGATTTCAACAATACTAAAACCCTGTAGGCCGCATAAACACTTTAATATGTTCATAGAAAATTACAACGCCTATTTCTTTGACAAGAAATAACCAATTATGTCTTAATGAATAGTGTTACTCAACATATGGAACTTCCCTTGCTTTTACAGTCCTGGAATATCGAGTTCGTATTCTGGACAAACAACAAGTTAAAGATGGTATCTTGGGAATAATTGTCTGAATATCATTGTACTTAAACTTGCTGAAAGTTTTTATCTAAGGAAAACCGGGAAAATGAATCGAGTGTGTCTCTAATATAAATACTTGGTAGTTTCCGTCTATATGTAACTTTAGAATTTGGCATTTTGCATTGTAAGTAACAATATCTGTTGACAAAGAAATCTTAGGGCCTGGTTTCATGATGTTGGGCTAGCTCTACTAGTAGGGCTATCCCTACCAACAGGTTTAAAAAGTAGCGTCAGTTTAGAAGGAATGGGCTAGCCCTAGCTAGGGGGCTGAGTGAAGTAGTAGCGTGGTTGCTAAGCAAGCTAAAGAAATTGATATTCAGTATGCTATCTTACTGAAAAGTCAGCTCTACTAGTAGGGCTAGCCCTACCAACAGGTTTAAAAAGTAGCGTCAGTTTACATGGACTGGGCTAGCCCTAGCTAGGGGGCTGAGTGAAGTAGTAGCGTGGCAGCTAAGCAAACTAAAGAAACTGATATTCAGTATGCTATCTTACTGAAAAGTCAGCTCTAGTAGTAGGGCTAGCCCTAGCGCGAGCATTTACATGCATTACACAAACAAAACGCCGGCGCTTGTACTAGAACCAGCCCTACTAGTAGGGTGCCCTTACCTTGCATGTAAACGGAACGACAAAACACAGTGGACAAGGGGCACCCTACTATTTGGGCTGGCCCTAGCAGATGGGCTATATTTCTCCATGTAAACAGGACCTTAGAATGTTTATGATATGGAAAGTATCATTGCTTATCAAGCTAGTTTGCATTTACCGATAAGAAAACTAAACAATTGTTGCATAACCTATTTCAGTGAATGGCGACAATTTAAGATTATTTATGCTTCTATACACTTACTTTGAGCTCGTCCTTGAGTTACGGAAAATCACGTAGAAATGCTTGGGTGTGTTGAAGTTCGAATATAGCTAAAGCCGTGGGAATTTAGTAAATTTGAATAGAGATTAAAAAGTTGGACTAACATTTGTCATACCACACTTTAAGTATGTTCCGCAATACCATTGGGCCTGGCAAACGTGACTGCCGTACCAGACTACAGATTTTCCGCATCATCCTACGAGGCCGACAAGATGCCATACTTGGCTAGGTTGCTAGGCGACAAAGGTTGGCTTCCTTTAACGTCCGACAAGGATTCGTCTTACTTAAAGATTGACCTTGGAGCTGTTTACGTGGTTTGTGCCATAGCAACCCAAGGCTACAATGGTAGGGGTAATTATTGGGTGACAAAGTATCAATTGCAGCTCTCACTGGATGGAGAACATTGGCAGTTTAATAAAGTAAGTTAATGGATTGCTTCATCAAAAGCAACACTGAGTTCAATTTTATATCGCGGCAGTGGTGAAAGTTGGCAGCATCCAATGACAATAAAGATTTATTGATTATAATAATGATATCAGTTTTATGTAGCTTATTTATCGATGTAATTGTTCAAACGACCTTTAAAAGCAAATAAAAACACAACCGTCGAGTCTTTAATATATAAGATGTAATGGAAGCGACACCATTTATAGAATTTCACGCAAGTCAGATATTCTGCTGATGAACAGTAACTGGATATGTGTCAGATTGTCCGTTACAGCGGCTCACGTATTAAGAGTTCTATTCTACAGACCACACTGAATCGGAATCACTACCCTGCTCAAACGATAGGTCCTTTTGAAGTTTAACGATAGAAGATCGAGCAAGAGATTATCCTTGGGCCAACGACATTATTAGCGTTTTATCTGAGGAGATGCAGCTCTCGGAACAAGAATGGCAGTTTCTCCCCAATTATATGTTAAAACCCTGAGAAATGTGTCTTGGCGTCTGACATGTCAGACCGGCACCTTATCAAAATACGGGACTGCGAGTTTCTGGACATCTTGTTTTTTTAAGGTTATGTTTTGTCTATATTTGTGTTTAACACAGGAATGCTCATTTATTAAGTGTATTGTAGACAAAAATGTGAATCTTGTAAATTTTAAATTTGAAAATCAGTTTTTGTGATAAAAGATAGTGTGCGTGTTTCTTTCACAAGATATAATTAGTATAAGAAAAATCACAAGATATAATTAGTATAAGAAAGTTCACGTTATTAATAGGTAGGAGTGATGTTTTTAAAACTCTCAAAATTGGACGAGCTCGTAAGGCGAATCCAATTTGGGAATTCTGAAAGCACCGAGAAGTGCTTATTATAAATTGTTCGAAAGATCGTCCTTTTTTTATTTATGATATACTCAACAAAGTTACTTCAATAAGAAACGAGTCCTCTGGAAACCAATTATGCCAATATCATGTTTTATTATCCAACTGCACGAATAACGGTACAAATAACACCATGAGAGGGTCTGGGGCGAGTACAAATATCCAGCCGTATTTCACATTTCGAGCGATATTCTTACTCCAGAAAACTTGTTTTACCGCGCGTGTTGCAGAATTTTGTTTTTATTTTTCTCGAAAAAAAATTGGATAATAAATCACTTATTAGACAGTTAAGTATGTAG
>JAOTRI020102162.1:0-14036 GCA_028564885.2 Zoanthus sanctaehelenae
AATAGACCACTAGTAGCGTAGCCAATCAAAATGCTGGATTTGCAATAGTCCACTAGTTGGGTGATACTAATATAGAATATAATTAAATTAACAATAAACTATGTATTTATTATAAGAAGCAAAAATAAAAACCTGCCTTCCGTGAAATCCGTGCACAAACATTTTAAGAGCAGTTTTACAGCCAATTTGAACTCATTTCAAGTACTTGCTTGTCGTAAAATGGCAAGCCATTCCAAAGCACCGCACCACTGTAGCTAAAGCATTTCTTAAGATAGTTAGTGTGGTGCTTTGGAACGACTAGTTTGCCATCGGAGTCTCTAAATGAATAAGATATGCTGTCAAGCGCTTTAAACATGGACTGTAAACACTCGGGTGCTAATCCATCGAGTGACCAGAGCATCATGACAGCCTTATGAGAAACATGTTGGCGATCTAGTTTTTCAATTCTGGGCTTTCGGAAACAATGAAATGTAGAACGTAAATCAACCAATCATTACTTAGTTGACAAGAAGAGTAAAAACTGAACCTACCTATGCTAACTTCGAATTCTACCGGCCCATCCACCGTCGCCACCATTGTTGCTTGCGTAAAACACGCGTACAATTTATATTTTCGTCGTCGTAGGTAAGGCTAAATAAAGAGAACAATTATTAGCAGTGAAGATTTACCTAGCGACAGGTAAGAAATGCAGAATAACTAAAAACTAGACTTCGAGGCCGCATGAACTACGAGACAATAGTCCATGAGGCCGTTGTCCCAATAAGCTATTGAATCGTAGTCCATGAGGCCGAGAGGTCTAATTGTTTTAGTATTTTCCAACATATTGAGCCAAAGTTAGATATAAATACATTCTAATTTGGAGATGCTAAACGAGTGAATTTTTCAATTTGCAGCTCTCGTTTGTGTCCGTAAAGTAATCTATGAAAAAGTAGCAATATGTCTGTTTTCTAATGCTTGTAACTTACAACTGGATATTTTCATTCCATTCTTAGTAACTTTTTTTGTCTTCTTGGGTACTGAACTATCTAGAATTTCTTGTAAATAGTCATTTGACACTTCCACAAAACGCGAATGAGCCACCTTTTTTTTTTTGAAAAATCGTCACCTCGGACTATCACGATTAGCCCGAGGTTATGGAGCCAATCAGATTGTAGTATATGTAATAGCCCTGTTGTTGGAAAATACTAATAGCAATTAGTATATACCACACAAGTGAATATCACTTTTTGTGCACGCTGATTGCCTAACTCGGAGGTGATTACCGAGTGATATTCACCTCCGAACAAAAGAAGAAAAATATAATTACTTCCCGTTTCGCTTTTGTTTCAAAATAAAGCTACCCTTTGAACCACTAGTTTATCAGCTTATGTGGTATATACTAAGAAAATTATTAACCTAAACGTCAGATTCGCGGCTTGTTAAATATCCACCTCTATTCATTTCCAATTCGGTGAATAATTGTTAACAAGAACAATAATATTTCAATTGTGCCCTCATAATTTTACATTATATACAAATCATTTTAGGCACCGTCCACACTAACTCGGAGACTTTTGTATCCGGCAAATGCTAATTAAGTAGCTGTGGTAAAGACCGAGCTTTAAAATTTTCGTTATTTCATATACAGATGAAAAATGAGAGGGCAGGTAAGAATTAAAGAAGAAGAATAAAAAAGGACATTATTAGAAATAATACCAACTATAACAATACGACAAAAACAACATTACCACAAGGACAGATAAGACATATAGATCCTGGGGATAAATTAACTAAAAAAAAAGAAAATATAAACCGACACCTTGTAGTCAACTAACTGTATTCTATTACAAAGATGCGACTGGTTAACTTGTCATGCGCTAATAATATAGTCTAATAATCACTAAATATATAGAAACTGGTTACCCAGCTTGTTTGTCACAAATTGCATAGCATTGTGAAAGGGGAGCACATGGAACTACATTTTCGGTTTGAAAAGTTTTTTAATTTACTTCCATAATACAGGCCTAGCGGATTTAGGTTGGCAGTGCTTAAACTTAAAGAGCCTAAAACTTTATTCATTGTAATTTGATAGGAAAAAAGAAAGAAAGAAAGAAAGAAAGAAAGAAAGAAAGAAAGAAAGAAAGAAAGAAAGTAAGAAAGAAAGAAAGAAAGAAAGAAAGAAAGAAAGAAAGAAAGAAAGAAAGAAAGAAAGAAAGCAAGCAAGCAAGCAAGCAAGCAAGCAAGCAAGAAAGAAAGAAAGAACGAAACAAAGTAGGAAAGCAGGCAAGCAAGCAAGCAAGAAAGAAAGAAAGAAAGCAAGCAAGCAAGCAAGTAAGAAAGAAAGAAGGAAAGAAGGAAGGAAGGATGGAAAGAAAGAAAGAAAGAAAGGAAGAAAAAAGAACGAACGAACGGGAGCAATCGCTAGTTTAAAAGAGTGATCAAGAGAGAAGGAAAGAAATTTTTTTCTATGCTATCTCTACTGAGTTTTTTGGAATGTTGTCTGCTTAATACGTTTCTCAATTGCAAGTAACTTCATTTTTCATGTACTGGGATTAATTTGAAAGTGAAAAATGCATAGGTTATAAATGAGAGGATCACAAGGAAGCAGCACTTGAGGTATTTAGAATTTAAAGCCTCTGCGCTATCAGAGTAAGGATTTTTGTGTACTGTCCGTACTAATATTCATAAGAATTAATAATATTGCTGCTGGCGTCTGATCCCATTTACTTTAAAAACTAATTTCTGTAAGCTTACAACATACTTAACCTGCAAATGATTTCTTCCCAATGCAGCTATCACATGCGGCTCACCACCGCAGGTTAAAGGTACCAGCATTAACTGCATTAACAACAAAGGCGGCGGTTTGTCTACCAATGATTACGGAGCAGTTTGCACCTATTCGGTAACATTTGGGTACAGACTTATTGGAGATAATAAGATTGAGTGTAAAATAAATGGAAAATGGCACGGAAATGTTCAAACAGCCTGTAAGTATTTGAAATACCTATCTTATGTTTTTGTTATTAGTTTCTTTTAGTCTTCAGGATACTTTTTCGCTTGCTTTTTCGATACAGCGCACATAACTATACAATATTCTACAGCAATTCTCCCTTTTTTTCTACTTTCTGTTTTCTAATCGGTCATTTTCGACTTCCTATTGTTCCTTTTCTCTAGATATCTCTTTTATTTTCATTTAAAAAGGGATTAATTCTAGAGTGTCAGTTCATACATGTTTTATATATGAATAAAATGTTTTGGTTTGTATCTTAATTTAAGCCATAATTTTCTATAGTGTTTTCTGCTTGCTCTGACTGTTTAACTGATAAACAGGTTTTCTCTTTCGTTAGTAATCACTTGCCCTGTTTTACAAGAAATCAAAAACGGATATCTTGGCGATCCTTTATGCAGTGAGCCTAAACGACAAAGAAGGTATAGCTTGGCTTGTAGTTACTATTGTGACAGAGGTTACCAGCTTAATGGTGTGCACAGAAAACATTGTACAGAAGACGGGACATGGAAACCAATCTCGAATGTCACTACCTGCCAAGGTATATGCCTTTCGTGTAATTTTATAAGGAAATGTTGTACTGTGCGTTTTGATCTGTCTATAAAAATTTTTGTTTCTCCATTGTTAATTAGATGTCATTCTCAAATTTTCAAATCTGTATTTTTAAATTAGAAATCAATAGATGGTTCAGTCAAAAACATATTCATAATCAGTTGGTCCACTAATCTGATAAGTTCCATATACAAATTAGTGTCGCTGAGATTTATATACATCAGTGCTATATATGTGACCATTACAAAACTCATAATAATACTAGTGGTAGAGTTTTGTAAGATTATGAATTTTCTCTGAAGATCCGTTGAATTTAAGAAGAAACTTTCGCTTGTGCTTGTATAAAATTAAAATTTCTCGCAGTTACATAGGTTTTAAGTTTTGGCCTTGGCAAAAATTTTCTAGGTGATCGCGAAGTTTCTCTTTTAATTTTTTTAGATGCTACAGATATTTTCTTGGCTATGCTCTAGTTTTGTGTAATTATTTTCTCTTTAGTGTTTGAATGACATCTGGCAATCCCAATTTGAACCCCGTTTCGCTTTATGTTGTGCTTTCAGTAGTGGTGAGGTTTCAACGGCGTTTTGGCAAACAAACAATTACAAGATAGTAATTGTGAAAAAATTGAATTAAACTAGAGATTTTTATCAAAAGTGAAATGCCGCGAGCTATTATGGCATCTCCTTCGATAAGAATTCGATCGATAATGTCAGATGTCCATGTCAAGCCGAAAGACTCATAAAAGAACATTGTCTTCCCCGAGATTTGTTGCTAAAATTGACTATCACCTTGATGAGTGCTTCCTCGAACGAAACAAGTAACATTTGACATGACAAATCTTAATCTTACCTTCTTGCACAACGCCATAGTCGAAGACTTGCGATATCAAACCTCGTGGTCTTGTTAGTTGCAGCGCATTGATAATTTACTGCAGCCGCATAGTTTGCGGGCTCAAACCACTGATTACGTTACGCGAGCATATAAACGTTTGACTGAAATATTCTTGCAGCCCAGTGTGTACATGTAATTGTGCATTTGCTGAACACATGGCTCGCAGGCTCAAACTAAAGTACGTCATGCGAACATACAAACTTTCGACTGAAATATTTTTGCAGCCCAGCTCATCGTGGGGTCCCTGTGTAATTGTGCAGTCGCTAAACATATGGCTTGCAGGCTCAAACCACGATGCGAACATACAAACCTTTGACCTAATTAAAATTGCATCCAATTTTATTACATAGATTGAGCGTTTAACTTAAAAATACGCTACTCGTAGATTTCATTTAAAACTACTTCCGGTAAACGAGTGACATATGCATATATTTTCCGTATCCTATACGGTGGCCGAAAAGGACAAAACACTTACATTTATAGCAAGGAACGTGAGCAAACTTTTTTAAAAAACGAATGCAAACATAATATTTTGTACATGTGTGCAAACTTAATATTCTGTGTGCAAACTTTAAAAAACGAGAACAAATTTAATGTTTTGTGTGCATACTTAAACAAAACGAATACAAATTTAAGATATTTGACATATGTAAAGCTTAAAAAACGAATTCAAAGTTATAATACTGTGTGCATGCAAACTTAAAAAACAATTGGAAACTTATACTTTGTAGGCGGACATTAAGCGAACGCTACCCTGGTTACCAAACGGTGAGAGGGGTAGTGAACGCTACCCTGGTTACCAAAGGCTGAAAAGGGTAGCGTTCGTTTTAAGTCCACCAGCAAAGTATAATTTTCTAATCGTTCCAGCGCGGGCTAAGTTTCCTAGCTCGCATTATTGCTATCGAAATGAGAATTTCCGTAACCATTGCTGTAACAATAAGTTCCTTTCGAGGATTCGCCTCCTCCATTATTAACATTTTTTGTTAATTTTATTGCCAGCAACTGCGTATATGTGTAAACAAACTTCGAACTAAAAGTAACTAACCTAGTTAATAAACATCCGAAGTTCATTGCATTGCAAGGCGCGCCTTAAAAAAATAAGTACATAATTAAAATTGTATATTAAGTTCAAATTGCATAACAAAAAAATACCAAAAAGACATTGATGGAAAATGATTTTAAAAAGACAGAACTTCTAAAAAATCAACGCAAAGAAAATAGTTTTCAAATAAGGAAATGATAAACGAGGCTTTTACTGAAATATGTGAGAAGCTGGAATTAAAGTTTGTTTTTACACAGTCTTTTAAGTTTGAATTCGTGTTTTTGTAAGCAAAATATTTAGTTTGTTCCAGTGCAAGACAATCTCTTCTAATGCAATCAGAATTACCAACAAAATTAAATGTGTATGACACTAATTTTGAAATTCAATATAGTGACAGTTTTACCGGTAATATAGGTAACAAGCAAATATAATAGAAGGATATGAAAAGTCATTATTATCTGGCAATTTTACCAGTTTCATGTTAACAATTGGGTGCATTGCTGTTGCTATATATTGTCATGGAGATTTGAGATTTAAAGTATTTGACTCTCTCATGCATGCAAGAGATTTATATGGTAGAAACAATAGTCATGGTGCATGTGTTCTAATTGAATTGTCATCATTAGATAACTTGATTGCATATTTTAAAAGCATAACAATGTTATATTTGAAATTAAAGGTGTATATATCAATAAAGTTGAAAGTAATATTCTCATTGAAAATGACTCTATTGAAACCACACAATTTAACGTGAGTTGTGCTGTAGATTCCTATTCAATATTTTGTTCTACAATGAAGTCTTGTAGCTACTGGAATTCAAATATGTTGTGCATTATCATAGATGGTGGAAAACTATTATTAATTAATTACCTAAGTTTAGATCGTTATATAACATCATATGATATCTCATTCGCAATTGATATTAATTTTGTGGAGCTGAAATAACATGTCTGAGTACTACTATAAGTGGTATATTGTGTGATTCAGTGGAAAGCAAATCAGCTCTGCAGGAGAACATAAACAAAATTATCCACAAAACTGGATTTTTGATGTGGTTGTCAACTAAGTGCTGGTCTTTCTTTAAGTTTGCATACATAAAACATTTTAACTTAGTATTCGTTTTCTTAAGTTCGTAATATCAATTTTGCACACAAACTTATTTAGTTTGCAGTCAAAATATTAAGTTTGAACGCAAAATATTTAGCTTGTACACAAAATATTAAGTTTGCACATAAAATATTAAGTTTACAGTCAAAATATTAAGTTTGCATTCGTTCCTTGGTATAAATGTAAGTGTTTTGTCGTTTTCGGCCACCGTTTATTTTCTTGTGGAAAAAAAATTCACTCCTTCGCTGCGTTTACTCGCGAAATATTTTTACAACTCGAAAATAAGCTTCATATATTCATATCACCGTGTAATATTCTCTATATATTTTAGAATAATATTTATATTTTCTTGGACATAAGCTGTAGCGTAGGCTGCAAAAACAATAGCTATTTGTTCGAATTTGTTAAGGTTTTTACGGTTTACGCTCTAAAAACAGACGAATATTAAAGCAACATAAAGATCAACACAGATAAATACATTACTCATAAATAGAAGACATAAACAAGCACATAAGCATTCTTATAAATTAAATCATGTAACGTTACTGATCGTAAGTACAGGAAATCGCTCATAACATTTGCTCTGCCAATATCTTGCTTGACACACCACTTATTGACACACGTGAATCAGAACGTAATGATGTTATTAGGCACGTGGCATTAACAATGCTCATAACTTTTTGAATTTAAAACATACAGGTATCAAACTTATCAAACTTTGTCAAGGTCTCCCTTGACACTCTTGTTCAGGCCCGGAGAAATCAGGACATGTAGCTACATAACTAGATAATTAAGTAAATGCTTTCAATGATATATAACTCATACCAATCTATAACATAGTTACAGTATAATAGGTAGTTAGCTAGGCAATCAAAAATGCAGTTAATTAATCAAATTTGGCCATACTGTTAGATCTGTGTGCATTAAGTGAGATAAACGCATTGTAACATTTACCTAATGAAAGTTTATCAGGAGCATTCTTGTGAATGAATAAAATCAACAAGTGATTAAAGCGATTCTGATGTATGGTTGTACGTAGGTAGGATTTTGCTCTTCGTAACGCAGATTTACTCCGTTCACTAACGTCGTTGGTTGCTGGCATAACGCGTACCAGCTTCATTAGCTTCATCACTTCTGACATGCCAGTTTACACAGCTGGGGACATTGCTTTTACAAACTTCAGTACTTCAGAAAAGGTTGGCTGGTTCAGTTTGTTTAGTCTTACTAAAACCAGCAGTGAAAAGTTCTAACTGAATTCTCAAAGTTGCGACACGGAAATTGTCTTCTTAAAACTAGTCACTGTCTGCAACTCCCCCTCATATAATGCACCTTTAGCTGCATTATGTACTAAGCCCAGGTTTATTAAACCTCTTCAATATAAATGTTTCATTGTTATACCCTTCTGGAAATCCTGTGCAACAGGCCTAGTTGCAGTGATCATCCACATGGCGACTCTTTAAGTTTATTTAGATGCATTTCGCTCTACTTTGGATACTTTCATACTTAAAAACTGGCGACGAGGATGACAAAACGAAAGTATTAAACTGTGAGTACGTTCCGATTTTTCTTCCTGAAGTTAATTATGTTAAAACATTAAACTTTCAAACAGAGCACCGGGATGGCACATTCAGTGATGAGAAGGAGTCATTCGATGCTTACATTGAAAGACTAGAAATTGTGTCGTAAGTTATATTGACTCAGAAGATAAACGAGGCAGACCTGCTAAGTTTGAATGGCCCCCAAACATACAATCTGTCTCGTAGCTTTACGGTTCCAGGCAAACCCAAAGATAAAGATTATGACGAAATAATCAAACTCCTCCGAAATCATTTGTCGCCAACACCGTTAGAATTAGATGAAAATACTAATTTTATCAGCTTTTACAAAAAGAAAATGAAACTGCTGTCGACTTCCTTGCATCCTGCTCTGACGAATGACTGAACATTGTAACTTCGGGGATATTTTTATAAAAGCTCTTTGCTACCGCTTTGTGTGCGGGCTTTCCAGCTCCACTATTCAAAGGAAATTGTTGTGTGAGAAACATCTCACACTTGAAAAAGCCCAAACTATTGCGAGTGCAATGAAAAAAAGATACGATTGAAATTCAAGAATATCCTAAAACTCCCACCTTCGTCCAGGACAAACCACAGCAGGTTTTTAAGGTCAATAAAATACCTCAGAGCTGCTTAAGCTGTGGAAAACAGTCAATTCACAGCGAAATTGTAGATTCTATAATGCTACATGTCACAAATGAAGCAAGCGGGGTCATATTGCAATTGTTTGTCACTCTGTACCCGCTCATAAAAAGAACTTAATCCAAAGTGTTAGTAATGCTCATTGCCTCAAAGAAGAGCAAAGAGAAGGGGGAAATCTCATTGATGTTCCGTGCTTGCACGTTTTTAAGTGTGAAACGAATATAATTATTCCCCCCCATAATGATCCAAGTACAAATTAAGGGCAAACCAGTGACAATGAAATTAGACACTGGATCGTCAATATCTGTAATACCTCTATCCGTCCATGAAACCCACAGCAAACACCTAAAAATGCAAAGAACAAACGCCAGATTAAGAACTTACGGAAATACAAAAATCACTCCAATTGGGACCGTAACCGTCACAGTACGTTATAGTAATCAAAGTTGCAAGGCACAAATGTACGTAGTAAAGGGGTTAAATATAGCGCTTTTTGGCCGCTCATGGCTTGAAATTCTTAAAATCAACTGGCCTCATATCAAGCTTATCTGAGAAGCAATTGATAGAGATAAGTGACTAGCATATTAGCATAATGGTGAACACACGTTCAAAAACGGTCTCCGATAAAACGCGTCCGATAAATCTTCTGAACCAGCCAATATTTCACTAGAAATGATAAGAGAGCTTTTGCAAGTCCAAGAATCTACTATGAAATTGTTTTTTACTTCATTTATGAACTCTACTAACAACAGATTAGATCAGTTTATTCGCGAACTGCTAAATGTTAAAACCAGTTTAGAATTCACTCAACGTCAAGTTGATGAACTCCTCAAGTTCCGTACTACTGATGCTGTCGAAAAAAGTGATTTTGAAAACAAAATTGAGAATTTCAGATATGAAACTGATGATTTGTATCGAAAAGTTGACGATCTGGAAAATCGTTCACACAGAAACAATATCTACTTCGATGGAATTCCTGAACAACTGAATGAATCATGGATTGACATTGAAGTTAAAGTTGCTCAAGTTATTAAAGTCCAGCTTCAGATTACGGATTTCTGCATCGAAAGAGCCCTTCGCGTTGGCCACAAGAGAGTTTCAACCGATTCTTCGAAGCCCCACTTGGTGATTGCCAAATTTTGAAGCTATAAAACCCACAAAGCTGTAATGGCCAACAAGATGAAGCTCAAAGGGTCTAATATCTTTGTGAGAGAAGACTTCTCAGAGGCTGTGCTTAAAAAAACGTCGTCGACTGATTCCGCAGATGCAAGAACTCGAAGAGATGGAAAAATTGCACTTTTACGCGATGATAAACTAATTACAATTCCAAGATCAAATCTCACTTCAGGTCTGGCAGCGAACACTGATCATCAAGGAAGCGGTTATCGTATTCATTTTAGTTCAAGTCAGTAACAGATCTCATTTAAATTAAGTTTTATTAACGCTATTATCACTTTTTTAGATTTTCCTGTTAAATCTAATGGTCAGTCTTGTGTTTAAAGGTTAGTATTGATATCGAGGATTAAACAACTAGTATTATATTTATAGTATTTTCAATGAAATTTATTAGTGTAGACACGGGTAACCCAAGCTCATAATGCGTATACAATGATAAATCTTTTACTTCGATGTATATACATGAAATACAGTTAAAAAAACATTCTTGTGGCACTTAATTACTTTCTTCTGGGAATATTTGGGGCCGTTTGTATCCGAAAAATAGTCTTGAATTATAATAGTACTTGAGGAAGAGGGAAAGAGAAAAGAAAAAAGCGAGGGGAAGACAGAAAGCCATCTTGCTCGTTTCGACAGAACACCTCAAACAATTACAGCTGTGTAATCAAAACAAACACTTCGATCGACCCCTACACTCGCATTAACATTATTGAGACTTCGCCACGATTTTTTTTTCTTTTGAAGCTTGAGGCGGCAAGCCAAGGCACCAATCGTCTTCAAATAGAATATGTAACCACCCTTCCAGTTCAAACTTCCCCACATACAACAAAAACCGTATTCACTCACCAAAGGCGGTTTTCCTCAACTGCCCTTGCTATGATTAACTAATCACAGGTAATCAGGCAGGTAAATACCGAGTTTGTAAAGGAAAACCAATAGAATGTAAACACGTGTGTGACGAATGGATATCGAAGTGGTGAAAAGAGTATATAAATGTAATTTTCCTCAATACAGCGCATATTAATAAAAAAAAATTTCGAAACAAAATCCTAAAATCGAATTGCTGATTATAATTAGAAACAACTTCTTTAAGGAAGCCTGATTTAGATTTAAGCTCTTCAGGCAATGTCGAGCACTGCAAAATGGAATTGTCGCAAGATCGAAAAGTAATTCTTGGAGCCGCAAGCTTCGGCCACAATATATTTTTCACTGGTCAAACTGGTACAGGAAATCATTCTTGGTTAATGCCATTCCTAGAAAGCAGCAACATGAAAAAACGAATGTAATAATTCAAGCGATATTAACTGCACTATTTATGAGAGCTGTAACGGTGTGAATGCTACAACCATTCACTCATTTTATGCTTACAAACTCGGCGCTAACGCGTTCCATATTTATTACTGTTGAGTTCCAGCACTTCTTCACAAAATCAAATTTCTCTTGGAAATGCCCCGTGAAATGCATGTGTTCGACTGCCAAGACAATTGTGACATTTCTGGAATTAATTATCCAGCAAACAAATGCCTGCTTCTTAAACTAGAAAGTAAAATCATGCTCGTATATAACTTATCAGATAAACTTAAAAATGGATCCCTTGGGGTATTAAAACGAGTGGTCAATGGAAACCTTTTATGTTGAACTTCCTGGGGTTGTAGTAGTTAACATCGGGAAGCAAGTATGACACAAAATTGACGGAACAGGGCGATCAGTTGGTCCTCGAGTGCAATATCCTCTCATCTCTGCCTATGCAATAACATGTCACAAATCGTACTCTAGACAGTGCTGTTATTCATTTTTCTTCAGAATTTGTTTCTGGACTAACATATGTAGCACTATCTAGAGTACGTTGTGCAGCTTCTGTGCAGCTTCCTAACTTTGATCCTACAAAACAAGTACCACCACCACCGGAGGTGATGAATTTCTGTGATAAATCTGTGGACCTTTTTACAACTAACTTGTCACGCTGCAGGGACAAAATTTTTTGGATGGCAAGGATTTCAATGTAGTTGACGATTTTTAAACTTAAGGAACCAGATGAGGTTCTTTTTTAGGCGAGCCTAGCCCAGAATTGGAGAACACCCTTGGTGTGTTTATTTTTTGAAAACCCAACTGGTACATTTTCTAACCACAACAGTGATTCAGATAGTTCACTGTATTTTTACCAGTAAATTCTTAAGACAATGTTAATGTTTCGTCAATGAAAGACGAGAATGGAGAAATGTCTTTCATACCTGCCACTACAGATGTAGGTCGCCATGTAAAGGCCAACTAAAGCCCCGACTCCAAAACTGACTTTACAAAAGATAAAAATAATTGTGATCAATTACTCTCACATCCAGACGGGCTAAACACTCTTGCTAAAATGTTTTGGCTGAGAATATCAAATATAATTGAGAGTTACCTTGTGGAGAACTTTGAAGAACTTCTAAAAACCAGAAAGGGTTTTACAAGGGCATACCAAAGCCAAATATTCTGAATTGGGTCAAGCCAACTAACAGATAACATGATGGCACTTTTTGGTTCCATCAACAGTACAAGTGCTCAACGTTTTGTTTGTGTTTCACTTTTTCAGGGGGTCTTTTCCAGGATTTTATTAATTTACTAAGTGAAAATGTGTCGAGCAATCACACTCGTCAAAGAAATGGAAGGTGTACAGACACAAGAACTAAATGTAGCATGCATTAATATGGTGGAAAACAAAAGCTCAGTTGTTGACGACGCACTGACAAAAGTATTGAAAGACCAAGACCTCGAACATAAATGCCTCCTATGTTTTTCTGGATTAGTACAGTCAAAGAAACAAAAAATTTGAAATTAAACCAAAATATAGAATTTATTGCGTTCGACGTTATGTACATAATACATATAATAGTTTAATTTATATTAATTATATGCCAATCTCTAATACATTAGCAGCTATATATGCACATAGATAAGATATACAAGCATTTTTCAAGTAAAAATAGTTTTAACTGGGCATGTAATTAAAGAAAAAATAGTTGCATGGTATACTAACATAAATTATTACTACTGCATATTCAGTATTGATCCGCGTTGTTTTTTGAACTGTTTTTGGTTTGACCATATCTTATGGAGTTCTAGGTTGATTTTTGGATCCTGCATGTTGGGTTATTGTTCTGCCCATTACCTGCACGCATTTGACAGAAGTGGTTCTCTATGACATCCTGATTTATAATACATGGTTGGATTACTGATCCAAAAAAATTTTGAAGTTTCATTTTAACAACGGTTTTGAAGCCATAGACCATGGACTGGAGGTCAAAGTATACTGTAACATAAGTATAAAATATTTTAAAATTGTTATCTGAATTTTTCAGCCAACTAATTTATATTAAGACAGAAAATATACATTTAGTATGTTTTTCTTGTCAAAGAAAATTAAGGTTTTTAATTGAAACATCAAAGAACAATATTTTAGTGTTATTAATATATATACACATAGTCTCATGTTATTAAATTGCAATGCATACTGTCAATTCCAGTGGAATGATAATAAAGTAAATACAGAGCAAGTATACATATCACTAGCTACCAGCTATAAGCATTGTAAATTGATTTGTTTAAACTCTGGAAAGGAAAATATGTTTTATACTAATTGGGGATTTTAATTTCTAAAAAGGAATTATTTGGAGATAAACGTGGATCAAAACTGTATTGATGATGATGACAGTTAATATATAGTTACACTAGAATGACGATGAAATTTTATTATTTTATTTTTGTAAGGTAGTTTAGGGACTAATATATATATATAAACATGAAATTAGCCTATTGAAGGATGAATTTACAGCGCTCAACATTAAACAGAAGCAGTATTATAGTAAAAAATTCAGATCAAGACTTCAACTGTAATTTCGCATTTTATAGCGACAAACTTGTTTCATATGGTCAAAAATGACCACATTCATCAGGCAATGATAGCAAACAGTTGTTATGAGCTATGCAACCGCAAAGCTCACTCCCACAAGGGTTAGAGCACTTTGGCACTTTGGCTATCTTCAAGCTCACTTCTTCGGAAGAGAGTTCTATAGCTGCACTGATGAGCTGTAATACAGCGAAACACGTGTCT
>JAOTRI020102173.1:0-14036 GCA_028564885.2 Zoanthus sanctaehelenae
TGGGATTGAAGGAAACAGTGGTTCAGATGGCAAAGGCGAATGGAGTGAGATGGTACAGGCATGTGTTAAGGAGGGATAATGGCCATGTTTTGAGGAAGGCACTGGAGTTTGAAGTGAAGGGAAAGAATTATTTACAAATTAAGAATATCGAAATTATGCAAATTAGTAAGATTGTTTCTCACACCTTACCAAATCCAAGAAATACTTAGCATGCATTTACTAGAAAACAGAATTGACATTACTCTTTCTAAAAATACTGTGATGTATTTGTTTGCAGCCATGCAAGGTCTTTATAACCAGAAAAACTTAAATTTTAAGAAATTCCAGGCTTCAGTTAGCTTTACTATAACTGAAGGTATTGTGGGAGAGAAAAGACTGGCGATAGGTCAAACAGTTACTTTGGTGGGTGGGGAGAATGAGAGCCATTTACCAAAAACTTTTTTAACTCTTTGTTAAATAAATTCACACACAAGCAGGGTTCTCATTAGTAGCCAGGAAAACCCTCTAAAGTACTGTATATAGCTTTAGACCTCCAGGCTAACAAATAAGTGCCTGCCTACTCTATATAAAGTACCCTTGTACTTCAAAAGTTAATGAAAACCCTGCACAAGAACTGTTTGCAATATAAAAATTGTTTAGACAACAATCAACAACCATTTTGCTGTTAGCAGAGTTAAAACTCTTTAAAAAAGTTCAGAAAGAATTTTAAAATCTGTAGCAGAACACCATGTTGCTTAGTTCTGTTTGCTTTCAAAATAGCTATGAAGAAAAATTTTTTGCTATTAAATTATTTTGAAGGATAGCAAAAATAAGTGAATCAAATAAATGTTGAGTTTCTTGGATTACACTCACTGAAAGTAAATAATATTAGTTTATTAATTATATTACTTTTCTCAACTTTTAAAATGTGGTGGACAGCCTTATATTTTTAACAAGGAACATAATTTTTGTTTTAAGATCTTAAATATTGATTGTATAACAACTATGGTTCAGTCTTGAACAATTTATTTTTATACATGTTTTAAAATGTTTTTCAAAGGACATTCTAAATCATCAGAATTTTGTTATATTATTCTTCTCAATTAAGAAAGAAACAGAACACTCCAAAGCACTAATGAAGAAGCACAAGCTAAGGTCTTCTAAAATTACCAGTTTGTTTTGAAACTGAGACAATTTGTTTTTAATTAATGGCTACAGTGGAACCTCGATTTAATGAAGTCACTGGGGACCGACCAAATTTGTTTGTTAAATCGAGGTTCTATTCCATGCATTTTAGTATAAGTTTGGCTGCATGGGACATAGGATATCGTTTGTTACATTGAGGACTTTGTTAAATAGAGGTTCCACTGTAGTTACATTCTGGCAACTTTACTTGTAAAAGGAGGTAGAAAGAAAAGTTTTCAGGCAAACTTTCCCTCCCTAATTTTTTGTCACATATCCAGGTTAATACAATAACAAAAAAAATCCAATTTTCATCTGAGTTTATCCCCATAAATGTATCCCAATTTAGTGGCAATCTCTTTAACTTCCACTTTCCATCTCACTCTGTCAATTAAAATGATCTGCAAGTGAATTTAAAGCAAAGGACAGTTTGATATGATATCACTTGGGGCCTAGGTCATAAAATAAATCTTACCTTAGCTATGAGTTTCGGCATCTTGTAACGATAGAACTGGTCTGTGTTCTTGCGGTTGACATTGACAAGAGCCATGGCTGATTGTGTTTATATAAATTACTAATTTTATCAGATCGTTTGTAATGATTGCAATTTGAACTTGTAAACTGAGGTAAACGTGTACACTTTAACTCGTTCATAAAACTTATTTGTCTAGTTTCTAATCTGAGATAAGGGAGTTGTCTCAACTTTCTCCAATCTCGTATCTCAAACAAAATCTTGTTACTGCTCAGTAACCGACAACCTGAAATAAAAATGAAGAAGTCTAATCAATTAAAAATTAATACTAGGTTACTAAAGCATGGATGTAGAGTATAAAACACCTCCTTAGAGCTTTTTTTGGGGGGTGGGGTGGGGTGGGGTATCTACTGGACATCAAGTGCAACAACGATAATTATATCACATTGAGTAGAAACAAAACAAAAGTTAGATCATGTAACAACTCATTTTCCCAAACAATGTGCAATGTGTTAATTGTTCCCAGTTACTTCACTGTTCTGAAATATTCACATATTCATCCCTGTGCAGCTCAACTTGCAAAAAAAAATCCATTTATGCTTTGTAATCACAATTTGATCTAGAAGAGGCTTTATATCAGTTCATTAGGAGCTTTCGCATAAATTGCTTACTGGTTTATGGCAAATAAAGACTTAAGAATGAACTACTGTATTTAATGAACTTTTCAGTGTTTGGTTGGCAGCAGATATTTCAAAGGTTGCAAAATTGCCGGATGATGGCACATTTTGACTGAGCTGTAACATAATGATATAGGACATGGCTCTCTTGAACATTTTATCCTAAAGCATTATCCTATTTGATTAAGGAGAATGAAACCTAATCGAATGCAGGTAACATAAATTTATTTGTTATTGCAACAATTTCAAAAGTTACTTAGATCAGCAATAGCAAACAGACACAATTTCTGGTCAAAGTAATAAAAATCACAATCACTTTATTCGCGTTTCTATTTTTAAGAAAATATTTTTACATTTAACACATTTTCGAAAATTACAATGTTTTTTTGTAGAAAATAATATTTAAATAATTATAACTTTAAAGAAATACCTAGAGTCATAAATTAACCCTAAGGTTTTCGAGTTAGGACACTAGAAGATAATCTATCATTTTCCCGTAGCTATCAAACATAAACAAAATGAAAAAAAAGACACACACAAACATATAGGTTCAGAAAAAAAAATTAAGAAGAAAAAGAGTGTATATCAACTAAACCAAGAGTTGTACTGTTTGATTAAAAGGTGTTGTTTGACTTTTTTGTTGAAACTATAAGTATTAAGCAAGCCTCGAAATTAGCACGCCCAAACTCGTTAAATGCAAGTGGTTTTTTGAAGTTGTGAGTCTAAAAAATATCCTCTATCAAATATTTGCGAGTACTGATATTTCTCCTTCTCGATTAAAAAATATAGCTGTTCGAGAACCTTGTGGCGAAAAAAACTGCAAAAACATTAAGGGTGGTCACTGGTCAGCGGTTTTATGTAGAACCAATGTTTAAATTAGCTACACGTTCCCGTTCTACATGGATGTAGGTGGTGGTTGTCAGTACAGCGGCAAAACAGACCACAAGATTAACACTTTGATACACATTTTTTTAACATTAATTTAGTTCTCAAAGGGAAAATGGCTGCATTGAAAAGTAGCTAGTGAGGTTCCAAATTTTGCTAGTAAAAATATATCTTGCTAGCAAAACTTTGCTAGAGGACTAAAAAGTTAAGTTTGAGCCCTGTTAAGGTTCTTAAAATAAGAAGGAAGTGATTGCCAGATACTTGTAGCCATAGACGGATAAAACCGGATCAAAACTGGATTGATGATGATGATGATAGACGTTATTGTCTGCTTGCCGGTATTTGTTCTGAATTTAGTTTTGTAATGGTTGTCTTTCGAGGCATATCGTGTTATAGGAATGAACTTCTTTTAGCATACTGAAAAAAAGTGTTTAAAAATAGGACGTAATTTTTGTTTATACTCTGAAATCTTTAGTATAAATAGGATGTTTACACAAAACAGAAATTTCAGACAACTAACAAACTGTCTCACTTTTGAGCAAATGCCTGCCAATTTAAACAGTACTATAATATAATATTCTAACCAAAAAAATTGTATATGTTGCATTTATCTTAAGAAAATACCTCACCATCCAAACTTGATAAACAAACCTGCTACCTACTTGATCTACTTGATAAATTACCTTTTTAAAATACTACAGTTTTAGATATTACTGTATATGTTCCAACAACATCAAATAAAGGAGAACTTCATTTCCAACAGTTGGCAATTAGTTAACCAATCACCCAAATTCAATAATTTTGTTAAAATTTTCAGATATTTTCCTTTTGAGCTTGTATTTAATTTGGAACTGAAAAAATTGTAATTATCTTTGTTTTTTTTTTCCTTTTATATTATTATAATTTTTTTCAGCTTACTTAAATTAAGTTTGGCAAACCCATGAATAGTTGAAAAAACTGCCCACATAGACAAACTTCTTAAATATAATATCAAATAGAAATAAAATCACTGGAAAAACTTTTATTTCAAAAGTACGAAAATATAAATTTAGGTTTTTACATTATCATGTTTGGTGTACCCTTCTTCAAAGTAATCTTAATCCTAATTCGCCGTCGAGATGAAGACTACGGTATTTGTGACAAACGAAAATTATGAAAAGGTTACACAACAATATTCCCCTTTTAAATGCTTGCAATGTTCACCAGTTGCGTTATAAAATATTAAATCTGGAATTCTTCACGTCGTCTTCAAATGATGTATTGTTTCTGAGCGAAGTATCACAGCCGAATTAACAGGCTTATTTTTATTGTGGACTTTGATAACGAAGAGAAAAGCAGATTACACAGAATACATTCAAAATACGACATGCACTTCTAAGAAATTTTTCAAGACGAACCGGAAAAAACCAACTCAAGTTATGTAACGTTTCCCCAGTCTCAAAAATAAGGAGAAATGAAAAAACCCAATAAAAATTGTAACATTTGAAAGAATGTGAGTTCATTGGGTCGATTAATGATTGATTCTTACCTCTGGAACACGAAAAAGTCATATAATTGCTGGCGACAATGACGAAATCTGCTGTACTAGGCAAAATGCGTGGTAACACGCGGCAGTGGGTTTAAAAAGGAAAACTCCTCGAATTCACAATCCTGGATTGAAAAAAAAAACAGTTTAAGGATATAATTATATTGATTTTTTAATATGAACACGCCACGATTTCAAATAAGAAAGAAATAGCCCAAAACCTACAGAACCTCTACACTTCTTACCTTCCAAAAAGATGGCTGTGAGTGATCCTGAAAGCAAATTTTTTCAAAACCACGTGATTATAACAGTGACGCATCACTGCGCATGCGCACACGTTGTGTCTCCCAGTCTTCTTGATGAACTTCTCGTTCTTGCCCAGGTTTATTTACCAAATCGTCATTTCTACTGTCTGATGGGTTATTGTTTGCAGATCTGAAAAGGTTTAAGTTTTGGTAGTTACTCAAAAAAGGTAAACAGCTTCGAGGTCGATCTGAAATTTCTTTGTGAGAGTAGTCTAATTCAATAATGCTTGTAGTTCTTTGAAGACAACGTTTTAACATTTAAGGTTAAATACTTTACCATCGTCCGAATTTCAAGGAGGAGGTCATGCTCTTTGTTCGTAGCTGAAGAACATTACCCTTCAATCAAGAAAGCACCAATAGAACTTGTAACTGCACGATTTGTGTGTGTTATCTTTGCGAATGATGGCAGAAGCAGATTCAGATTCAAGTTGCTTTCCACTGAAGAACATGAATTCTGTATTGGAGTTTTTCAACCGCGAAGTAAAGCAAGAGGATCCAAACCTAGCCAAGTTGTCTATCATATTTGGATTTTACGAGTGTGCACTTACCTGTAAAAGAACTGATAGCAGCTGGCCAACGTTAGATAAAGAAACGTTCGAAGCATTGTATAGCAAGTTTACTGCCTTAGTTGAAAGAGACTTTGAATATAACACAAACATGAAACCAGTTACACGAGAAATTGTAAAGGGGGTGTCCGATTTAGTTTGGAGCTGCTTGTCGAAGTCGTACTTCAAAGATAAACCGCACATCCAGAATATCTATAGCTTTCTGACAGGTATGATATTGTAAATCATGCGTAACCGATCGTAATTTTGGCGCCTTAGTTTCAAATCGTGTATACGGTTGATAATATATAAAAAGAGTACTTAAAATACATTTAAGCATCCCTAAAAATATCAATGGTACAGTATATGTACCGTACGTGATTCATGCATTCGATAAACTCTAAATAGTAGCGCATTACTTCATATTTAAATCTTATATTCTTATTGTCTATTAATTGCAACTCATAGCTAGGTATGGGTAATATAAAAAAAGACATAAGGATATCACCACGGACAAAGTGTGTTAATTCATTAATTTGTTATGGAGACAGATATTTGAGTATGGTTACAAAGTTTGATCTTGTAGGATTTCCTGCGTTATATTCACTTGATCTTGCTTGTTGTTAATTTCATGTGGAAAGTTAAATAAAAATGGAAATATTTCACCATGGAGAAGCTGCTGAAGCACTGGATGAGTTTGGCATCAAAGTTTCAAATAGCTCACCATGTACGTGATTGATGACCTGTGCTTTCTTTAGACTCGAGTTAGTGTCAAGCATAAATTATATTCTTCTGATATTCTAATTCTGTCAGCTTTTACCATCAAAAAAAATCTTTTTCAAGAAAAAACTTTGAATGTTTTTGATAATGCATTGAAACGTAACCACAGATTATAGAATAAGAACTCGACAAACACAACAAATATGGCAATATTAGAAAGAGTAAGAACTGGAAATGAGAACAATGCTGACTGCCGGGCAACAGTGCTATGAATAGCCAAATACCCCATGAGCTGAGGTATTTTTGAATGACACACTTTGTTTGAAAACTTTTTTAATTGAGCACTGTTGTCTGAAGTGGTATGTGATTAAGAAAGCCACTGAAAGTGTACCCGGGATAGGGAGGGGGGGGGGGGGGCAATGGCCCAATGTCCTGTATCTTTTAGATAATTTGTTCTTTGGAGCTTTATGTTTTATAGGGAATCTTTTGGTATCCAGTTTGAGTCGGTACGCTTTTGCTCCTTGCCATGATAACAGCACACTCAGATTCTACTTTTTGATGTTTTTCTTTAAAAACTTTTACAAAGTTTTCATTTGCAACTTCAAGTACTTTATATTATCCTCTTGAAGGTTATTATTGGTAGTTTATAAAAAAAATAATTTTATATTATTAAAGTTGATTTATGAACATTTTTTTTGAAAAAGAAACATTAAGCCTAGAGATGTAAAATTTGATTGGTTATAATAAAAAATGATGTCATTATGACATCATAACCAGTTAAGAACTTTCACTATTAAAATATAGTACTGCTTGTCATAGCCAACAATTTTCCAAGTTTGGTTTGTTTAGCAGGGGTGTTGAAATATGTATTTTGGACACTTGTCCCGGGCAAGTAAATATGAAAAATCTACTTGCCCGGACCCCAAATCAACTTGCTTTTGAATTTTTTGAGTTCCACTTCATTAACTCCATCTGTTAAGTTTTGAACATTGATAACTGTTCTCTGTAATTACGCCGATATTAATTCTTCTGCTTTCTGTAATTCAAGATGAATTTTTTGTCATTAAAGAACAATACTTTTGCAAAATGTTTCACTTTAAATTCTCAACGGTGTAAATATGACGAAATACGACGAAAATGACAAAAATACAGAAAATCTAGCTGTAATACGGCATTATTACGAAACAAGACTTTAGAGCACTACTGTACTGCAAGTTTAGACCCATGAAAAAAAAGTGCTTGTCCGTGGACAACTAAACAACAATATTTCACTTGTCTGGGTCCCTGACGTAATGAGTCGGGCAAGTCGGGCATACAATTTCCACACCCCCTGTTTAGGGTGAAATATTAGGAAAATATGGAGGGGTATGGGGGGGGTATTGGTCCTCTTATGGTGTAACAGACTCACTTGCCAACATGTTAGCAATATGGCTACACATCTATTGACACAGTAGCCATAAACAACAATCTCAGGATTGAAATTATTTAGGAATTAGTGTATTGTACTTGTAAACATTTCATCATGTGATCTTAAACAGAGTAAGTGAGGTCAACTCACTGAATATTTACTTAATTCACCTATGTTTGCTATTTATATTTGCAAAACCATCTTTACCCTTAGGTAACCGGTTGGATTGTTTTGGTGTTGCTCTGACAGTTGTTGCTGTTTGTCAGGCACTTGGATACAGTGATGTACACTTGGCCTTATCTGAGGACCATGCATGGGTTTTGTTTGATAAAGGCCAAACTGCAGAGGTCACATGGCATGGCAAGGGGAATGAAGACAAGCGTGGAAAGCCAGTGAAATATGAGAATGAACGAGGTTGGCTGTATCTGCACGGGTACCCAGTGAAGTGTACTCGTCATACAGAGGTTGCAGCTGTTGTATCCATTATTAACCCACACATAAATTCAACTTCAGACAGCCAAGAGCTGTCACAACTCCAGCAAGTACGTAAAATTTAAAAGAAAATGTTTTACTTGTTATTCTAAAAACAAAGGTCATTTTCTTCTGTAATTTTTGTTTTCTCGAGAGGACTTCGATCTCTCTTCTTTAATATCTTAAATACCTTATTTTTCTGATGCCAGTTCTAAATTTCATTCAATAATGTAGCACTAGTACCCTTGAGTTCTGAATAGGTATACAGGGAAAATTAGTAGTGTAGGATCGACAATTAAAATATATGAAAAAATATTGTAAGTTGTCTATGAACATTCTGCCCCAAATTAGACTTCTTAAACAAAATAAGATTGCAATTATAAGTTTGACTGAGCTAATCGTATACTAAGAAAGTTTTATGTTGACAGTGTTAGTGTTCTGCTTCCATACACTGTTTAAGTACCTACTACTTAATTACAATACGAGGAGTTCATTTTTAATGGAATTAATCATCAGTCACAAACAATAGTTGTTCAAAACTGTCCTATTTAAAAGGGGTTGCATAAAAACTGTTTAAGTTTTTAAGCTTAGTACAGAAGTCAAGGTGAACTATTTTTTTCTCACTTGTTTGTTGGCTTATGAATACCTAGTAGAGAAATTTGTTACCCCTTCAGTTCATTTAGACTCAAATATAAGTTAAAGTATTTAGTCGTAGGCTTGAAGTTTGGTGTGCATTGCCAGTGTTGTTGCTGTTGATGTATCGATAATCATAAATTATTGAAAGTGTCTTCCAACTCTGTTTATGTTAACTTTTTTTGTATTTTAATTGTAGTAAAAACATCAATCTAATATAAATTATATATATTGAATATCTAAATAATTTTATTTCATATATTTCCTTACTTCTTGTGTTAAACAGGAACTTTTATGGGTTCTTCATGGACTTGGTCACTTGAAAAAGTAGGTTTACTAATTATACACTCACTGTTTACTATAATATAGGATTTTTGACTTTGTCATGCATAAATAGTTTACAGAAATACAGTGTATCTTTGTTAAACTTTACCCTAAAATCTAAGGCCAAAGCAACAGATTTTGATGTTAAGAACATATATCAAAAACATTGTAATGTAATATATAACTTCAAGCTCTTAAAGATAGGAAAAAATAGCAAACTAAATCTTTGTACCCAGGGGCAAAGGTACTTGTCCACCTAAGGTACATTTATGTGTCACCAGATAGGGTATGGTTTTTCCAAGGCTTCCCATTTGAAAATTAGTGGCGAGTGAATAAACGCTTGCCTAAATTATTTGAGGTTAGCGGTTTTCCATATAGAGTAATTAGCTGTTAAATGACACCTAAAATGATGCTACTGTACATGTAGTATGTTACATTCTAAATCTTACTTTGTCTAAAAAGTGCTAAATAGAACATGTTTGGATACAAAATTCTTTAAAGTTTTAAAAACAAAGTACAAAAACTAACCGTATCCAGATTCGAAGTTCCTAGTTCCATATTCAAAAAATCAGATTCGCAGTTCCTAGTTTCATATTCAAGTATCCAGAGTCGGAGTTTCTAGTTCCATAATAAAAATAAACCAGATTCACAGTTCCTAGTTCCATATTCAAATATCCAAATTTGCAGTTCCTAGTTCCATATTCAAATATCCAGATTCGCAGTTCCTAGTTTCATATTAAAAAAAACAAATTCGAAGTTCCTAGTTCCATATTAAAAAATCAGATTCGCAGTTCCTAGTTCCATATTCAAGTATCCAGATTCGAAGTTCCATACTCAAAAAATTAAATTCGCAGTTATTAGTTCCATATTCAAGTATCCAGATTCGGAGCTCCTAGTTCCACATTAAAAAAAAACAGATTCGCAGTTCCTACTTCCATATTCAAGTATCCAGATTCGGAGTTCCTAGTTCCACATTAAAAAAAAGGTTCGCAGTTCCTAGTTCCATATTCAAGTATCCAGATTTGGAGTTCCTAGTTTCATATTCAAAAAATCAGATTCGCACTTCCTAGTTCTATATTCAAGTATCAGGATTCGGAGTTCCTAGTCCCTTATTCAAAAATCCAAATTCGAAGTTCCTAATTCCATATTCATAAAATCAGATTCGCAGTTCTTAGTTCCATATTCAAAAAAACCAGATTCGCATTTCCTAGTTCCATATTCAAATATCCAGATTTGCAGTTCCTAGTTTCTCTAAGGAAGCGAGCGATTTTTGGCATGGAGGTCAGTGACTTATAGCTCTTATCAGACCAATTCTGTGTGAGCGATGGCGAGCAACAGTGATCGCTCGCCCCAAATGGCAAGGTCTGTTTTCAAGCTGTAGAGTCTGAGTTATGGTTTTATCTTTGCTTTAGGTTTGTGATAAAGCTAAATCCTTTCGAACCTAGTGGCCCATGGAGCTGGCACTTACCTCTGGTTTCTGTATAAATGTTAATCGGATAAGAGTCTTTAACTCTCCCCGGACGGGACACTAATCTATCACATATTAGCTCCCAACAGAAGCTGGTACTTATTTACTTACCCCAGGAGGATGGAAAGCTGAGTTGGCTTAGGCAGGAAAGAAGGCCACACAAATATTCAAATCTCAGCAAAGAGCCAGTATTGAACTGGGGACCTTATAGTTGGAAAGCAGAGATCTTACCAACTGTGCCAACCATGTCTGCAATAGGGTACCTAAATAAATTTGGATTTAATTTTCCCGGATATGGTATTATAACCGTTTCTGGTATTGATAGATGTATGATAACATCTATTTATATACTAACAAACCAACATCAGCCTTATGCTAATGGAAATGGTTTAGTTAGGCAGCTTTAAACATATGTTTACTTAGGGGTAGGATATGATTTTTGACTTACAGTTCTGTGGTAAGGTTATTATCAATTTTATTTAATGTTTATTTATCTATTTAAATAATAAATAAATAAATAAATACTTTATTAAACGTCAATTGCGAAGGAAGTGTTTGCTCATTCTTCTTAGCCAGAGGCTAATGTTTAATCGCTCGACGGCTCAGATCTTGGTGTGAAAGTCGAGTTTGCAGAGGGAGGAAAACCGGAGTACCCAGAGAAAAACTCTCAGAGTCAGATTGAGATCTACAAATCTCAACCCACATGCTGAGCCCAGGAATCGAACCCGGGTGGTAGAGGTGGGAGGCATGACTGATGACCACAATGCCAACCTGACTCCCCTCCATTTACTTATTACTTACACTCTGTCAAACAAGACAATTTTTGCAAGGGTGGTCAGCAGAATAATAAAATAGTAAAATAACAATGCATGGTCACACTCAAACACAAAAATAATTTTTTTTATACATTAATTATAAAGGTTCAAGTTACAGTGTACAATTTCTCGTGAAAACAAGAAACAAATGGTGCCCAAACTACTTCAATCGGCAGACAGTACCAGTCTCTTAAGTTGTATTTGGGAGGAGAGGAAAGACATTTTGTGATAGTTAGTTTACGATTGTGGCACCCTGTAGGCATGTCTGTGCCAATGCATACTGGGGCAGTGGACTGGTACAAGATATGTACTGCAATCAGTTTCTAACAAGATATTTTGGACATAAACAGCCTAGACTTTTTCCTAGGTGTCTCAAGAGTGTCCCAGCCTAGCTCATCTAGCATGTTTGTGACACTTTCCATCTTTCCATATCGGTTTAAGGTGTAGTAGGCTGCTCTATGTTGAACCATTTCAATCTTACCAATATTCTGTTGCATGTATGGTTCTCATGCTGTTGACGAATACTCCAATGTTGGGCAAACAAGACTCTTGTAAGCAATAACCTTAAGAGTTTGAAATTTTATCTTTAGGTTTCTCTTCAGGAAGCCCAGTGTTCATAGGTCTGGGATAGGATAAGGATTTTGAGCCTAGGGTGGTACATCCCACCCAAAAATTAATAGAGTACCCTACCCCTCTCCCTCTTTCGTGGGGTTTGTACTCATGTTGGGAGTGGACCACTGACAAACCATTTTCTTTTAGTGACCTTGAACCACAGACTATATGAATGAATGCTACTTGGAGTTTTCAACTTGCAAATCAAAATTGCTTGAGAGTCAAGTAGAAGCAAAACACTTGTTGGATGTGGCTGGAATATAAAATGTAACTGTGTTGCATATGCATGCTTATTATAATAATACAGCCACTAATAGGGCACTATGGCTTCCCGGGTCAGACGGACTAAGCCCATACTGAAACCCGTAAAAATAGTGTGAGCCTGAATGTTAGCAACCGTGGACAACTGTTTTGGCCTTATTGGGCCTCATCAGCACAACACAGCTAACAAACAGGCTCAGATTCTCACAGAAAATGATAAGCGTTTTGCTTCTACTTTACTTTGTATTTTCTGTGAGAATCTGAGCCTGTTTGTTAGCTGTGTCGTGCTGACGAGGCCCAATAAGGCCGAAACAGCTGTCCATGGCTGCTAACATTCAGGCTCACTCTTTTTTTAAGGGTTTCAGTACGGGTTTAGTCCCTCTGAACCGCGAAGCCATAGTGCCCTATTTAGTGGCTGTATTAATATAAGCATGCTTGTGCAACACAATTACTTGAGAGTCTGTCTCCTCTGATTAGTCAAGTAGTTGAATACTACACTAAAACACTTTATCCACAGCTACCCAATGGCAATCTGTAACTTGGCTGACTTAGAGGAGATCAATGCATCTCCTGGAAAACCGCCAGCAGAGCAACTGTTCAAGGAAGCCATAGCAGTTGCCAAGACAACCTATGCTGACCAGCATGTTTATCCATATACCTATCTGGGAGGATATTATTACAGGCAAGGGAAGTATCTCATGGCATCGCAAGCATGGGTAAATGCAGCATATGTTACTGGAAAGTAAGTGCACTTGTCATCAATCATAAGTGCTTTACAATAAACCTCTTAATGGACTAACATGCATCCTGCATTCTGATTGGTTACTCTACTAGACGTCTATTAGTGATAACTTACCGTACTAGTATAGAAAAGATGCAGAATTGATCAAAATAGTGAATGAACCCTGTTTTGCTATAATATCAGAGAATTTCACCAGTAATTTAATTTGTACATTCTTGGACCTAATGGAGATGTTGGGATTGAAAGAAACAGTGGTTCAGATGGCAAAGGCGAATGGGGTGAGATGGTACGGGCATATGCATATGTTAAGGAGGGATGACGGCCATGTTTTGAGGAAGGCATTGGAGTTTCAAGTGAAGGGAAAGAAGAAGCAAGGATGAACGAGGAAGACATGGAGATCGCAGGTGGAAAAGGAGAGTAGGAGTGTTGGTTTGAAAAAGGAGGATGCAATGAATCAAGTGAGATGGAGAGTGGGAGTTGGGGAGATGGCTGCCAGAGTGGGGTAAATCCGGCCACCCTCATTTACGGGGATAAAACCGGATAAAACTGGATTAATGATGATGATGATTTTTTGGCTGATTAGTTAGTTTATACTAAAGCATTTAGACCTTTTAGCCTCATTGAGTCTGTATATTATATATTTTTTCTATTTAAAGAAGTGGTTGAAAAGTCAGTGTGTAAACTATTAGTCATTGTTATTTAACAATTAGACCTTGAGGTCGCATGGAATACAAGGCAATAATCCATGAGGTCGAAGGCCGAATAGGCTATTTAACAATTAGACCTCGAGGACGAACGGACTACGAGTAATAGTTCATGAGGCCGTAGGCCCAATGGACTATTCAAAGTCGTAGTCCATGAGGCCGAGATGTCTAATTGTTTTAGTATCACCTAACTAGTTGGACAGAAAAAGAAATAACCGGCAACAAAAAAATGCAATAACCGGTTTTCAAAACCGGCGAATTTCGCTACTCGATGACTATTACTAATAGACCACTAGTAGCGTAGCCAA